>JAAIIK010000128.1:2234363-2250635 GCA_014706435.1 Silurus glanis
TGTGTGTGTGTGTGTGTGTGTGTGTGTGTGTGTGTGTGTGTGTGTGTCTGTGTCTGTGTGTATTTGTTACATTCGATGCATCTAATTATAGTGTATGAAGTAGGGATTTGGGTGTCCTCATTTTATGTGTGTGTGGATGATTTTGTATGTCTGTGAACCCACATAGTGCTCCATTTCAGTTCCAGCATATAGAGGTATGAAAAGCACGTAATGCGGCGGGGGTGGGAGTGGGGGGAGACGGTGGTTGGTGGTGTCGAGAACGACGTCATCTAAAATAATGGTGTGGAAAATAACACCTTTATAAAAGCCTGTTTTTTTTATGGCTTGGAACATTCTGTATACTTGAGCACATAAAACTGTGTTGGATTTCAAGCCACATACAGTGAATGACATAAACCGGCAACTAATTAAAGCTCTGGTTGATTGCTGAAGTGTTTTTACTTCTGTGTTAATCAGATCATTTGAAAAAAGGGGAAAAAAAACTGTGATTTGAAATTTTGCCATGCAGAGAGGTTTTATTCTTGTATGAGGCTTCTGGAATGATACAAATGCAAATCTTAACTGAAATATAACTCTGAGATGCAAGAGAAACATTCTGCATAATGTAAACTGCATGGCTGAATCAGCATAGAGAATTTAAACTATACTGCAGTGGTAAAGTCCAGGCAAAAAGGGTCAAAACCAAAAACACTAGGAACTGGACTTGATCCACATAGACTATAAAGTACCATAATAGACTATATTGATTATTTGTAGATCATTAAACATTTATTTACTTCTTATTCCAATGGCTTCAAAAAATACAGTGAATTCATGCATGTGTTATATGTGTGGTGGTCTGGGAAACCTCATCGTTTGGTGCTGTGGGAAACGACCACAGCTATTCTTCTACCAAATCAAATAAGGAAAATGTAGAAAAATGCAGAAACGCTATTTTTTAACAGAGATTAAACTAAGAAATGAACAAGCCAGTTTAAAAAACAAAAGATGTAACAAAAATGCTAGCTTGCTGATTAGTTTTCTTCTCACATTGAACATCATGCTTTCAAGTTGTAGGTTATATTCCAATAGAACAACAGACACAGTCAGTTATGTCAGCCCATAAAATTTTCGATGATTCACGTTGCCTACATTGTAGAAGTTAACAGAACTAAACTTACTGCAATTTTTTCCTTACAAATGTAAGTGGAGTAACTTAATCTTACTCAAGGAAATATTTAAATTGCAATCAATTCAAATAAAATCAATAAATATTTGTTGTTTTTAGGCAATCAGAGACATTGTGCTGATGTCTTTTAATTGAATTGGCATAAAACTTGGAATGAAAATTGGAACATTTTGCCAGTAACGAGATTTTAAATAGCTATAAATTTACATTTGTTAAAATAAGAGGCCTATTCCCAGGCCGCCACATATATTCCTTAGTGGTTATTTTTGCAAGGCTACTTCAGCAAATTGAAAGTTATAAGATTTTGGTACTAAACACTGAGAATTCCATAATCAGGAAAGGTGAAATTTGTATACGGCATAGTATACAAATGCTGGGATACTGATTGGAAGGTCGGGGGTTCAAGCCCCGGAATCGCCAAGCTGCCACTCCTGGGCCCCTGAGCAAGGCCCTTAACCCTCCATGCTCCAGGGGTGCCGTATCATGGCCGACCCTGCACTCTGACCCCAGCCTCTGAGCAAGCTGGGATATGCGAAGAACAAATTTCACTGTGCTGTGATGTATATGTGACAAATAAAGGCTATTCTATTCTATTAGTACATGTCATAGTCGGCACATCTGCAGGACGCTGTTTGTTTTTCCTGTAACACGTGTTTATGTGTAATGAGGCAGGCGAGAGGAGCATGTGTGAACGCAGGACCCTGCCCCCAGCCAGCACGCCCTACCCGCAAGTGGCATGAGATCGCTCGCCATTGGCTCGGTGTGACACGCCGCCACCGGACCAGCGGGGGGTGCATCCTGGTAACAAATGCACAGGCCATGCCCACTTCGTCTAACAGTAGATTAGAAGTAAATTCCTGTTTAGAATTAAATCTTAGTGTAGCTTGGAGTAAATCTCCTCTTTTGGAGGATCACAGAACTGCAGAACTTAGTGTTTTTTTTATTTGCAATTGGCAGAGGCTTTTATCCAGACTGCCACAGCCAAGTGTTTCACCAGGGTTCTCTGTCTGACCTGGGGTTTAAACCTTAACCACTGAACAACAAAAGCGATGCAGCAGCGCTTTAGTCATTTAGACTGTCCAGGCAAATCATGTTATTTTGTATTCAAGGAGCTAAAAACCTTTTCCACATTTTTCATTACTATACATGTACTAGTAATGTTCTCTAGTTATATCAGCACCTTTCGCAGGAATAACAGCCCAAAAAAACCATCCCAAAACAATACATTTATCTCAATATAAACATATTTCAACATGTTTTGCTTTAGGTTTTGTGGTTGAGGTCAAATCCCAGCTCTTATCCCTGTATCACAGTTCAGTGCTTGGCTTGGATTCTGCCTCACTCAACCCTGTTTCGAATGAAAGCATCAGCCTAATGAATGAATAAATACTAAACTCTGCAGTCGATAAACATACAATAAATTGACTATAAATTGACAATATCCTGATTCTGAAGTGACTGTGTTTGCAGTCATTGTAGATTCATATGCTTTTCAGAAATACATAGTTCATTGCTGATGTGCTACTTCAGAAAACAGAACATAAATGCCCTTTTCATTAATAAAATAGAAAATGCTTTACTATAAGGTCCAAAAATAAGCAATATACTAATACTAACGCTTTAATAATAATGAATAAAGCTATGCATTAATCAGGAAATAATGAAGTGTATACACTAACAGGCAAACGAATCATATGTGAACTTTTTATATTTTATTTATTATTTTTTCAATTCTTTTTTTTATTTTGCACACCCCATTCTAAACTATAACTGAAACCAAGACATACAGTATTATAAATAAAATTAAATACCCAGTATACTGTCGACTTTTTCCACCTGTGAAACATATAGATTGCATCATTATTATATAAATGGATAATTAGCATATTATTATGCTTTATTAGTTATTAATTTCTGTGTTTAATTTGAGCCAGGTTCCTGCTAGAACATCATCATCAACAGTAGATTGTAAACTGTATGTAGTTATTTAAATATCTTAAGGTTAAGACTAGTTAAAAAGATACTAATAACCGTTGCTGATCCGAATAGAATATTGATGACTATTCATATACAAGGGATATAAAAAAGTCTACACACTGCAGATATAAAGGTTTTGTGATGTAAGGTAATCAAGATAAGTCAAGATCCACTATATACAGAAAAGGTTGTGGACACCTGACTTTAAATTCATATGTGCTATATGTGATTCACATATCCCATTCCACATTTAATTAATTTAAAACTGTTTTAATAACCTTCATTCTTCTGGGGTGATATTTCAATATGAGAGAAAAAGTCCCAGGGGGCAGCCAATGTTCCAATTCATCCCAAAGCTGTTCAATAGGGTTGAGGTCAGAGCTCTATAGTGGGCCAATCAAGATCTTCCACTCCAAACCATGTAAACCATGGGTTGGTTCAGGAAGCTGGCTTTGTGCACAGGGGCACTGCCATGCTGGAACAGGTTTGGGTCTCCTAGTTCATGTAAAGGGAAAGTTTTATTCTACCAAGTTTGTGGAAGAGCCACATATGGCTACAAAAGTCAGGTGTCCCAATACTTTCTCCCATATAGTGTAGATTATCTCTGATCAATAACCTGGTTGCAGAAGTGTGAACACACCGTAATTAAAACATAGCATGCAGTCCTATTGGGTCCTTTTAATCTGGCAATTTTCAACAGCCCTTTTAGTGAGATCATGTGTTTATTTGGATTTGTACTCTGGTTTGTGCCAGAAGGTGATTGTATTCTTCATCTTCTGCTGTCTGGAAGAGACCTACAGGTATAAAATAGATAGCCCCAGTCTAAAGAGAAAAGAATTGCAGGATACTTCCACCACAATTCACTCTGGATATGATGATCATTGAGTGTCTTGTGTTTATACCAAATGCAGGAGAATTATAAAAAAAAAAAAAAGGGTTTACCTTTAACCACTCTACTCCATAGCCCTGATATGTAAAGAATATATATAGAGATTATCACATTCAGTTAGATATTCGTGCAGCCCATTTCATGTTGTTGTAGGTCTTTTGACAGCCTTGCTATTAATGTTTTGTCTTGTAAAGATGTCCTGTTCTTGTTAATGCCATTAGTGTGCCTCAGTTTCTTTTTTTTATGTTAATTCACATGGAACATATTGTATTCCATGGTCCATCAACCATATTGGAAAATATTTTATACTTCTTTCCTGCTCAATACCTTTGATCATAAACCAGTGGGATCCTGTAAAAAGCTTAAACCGTGAATATTTTAAGAACGAAAAATCCAGGTTATTGTACTTTTTGACTATTTACAAAAAATTCTGGTTTTTTTTTTTCTTTCTTTTGATTTGTGTTGGTTTCAATGATATCTTGCATGATTAATCTTGGTTTCATTTCTTACATCACACTATGCTGCAGTTTGTTCGGGGGTGTGTAAACATTTTATATATCCATTGTATGTCTCAGTTGTCTGTTAATATCTGCACTGAACTATTTCCTAATGAAAGAATTCTAAAGATTAGTGCATGTATTAATTCATTAGCATGAAAGCATTACTTAAGTATTAATATATTGTTTATTGTGGACCTTATAGTAAGTATGATTAATTTATGAATACGTCTTCTTTAGGTAGCAAAAATAAAATTATATAATTTCTGATTGCATAAATTGATCAAGATTACCTACACGCTGCTTGAGGGCAATAATAATTTCAGTGCACAGGTTTGTAAAAGCGTCACTTCTATCAGTTCATCATAATAAATCACCCCAGTCATGTTAGGTTAGGAGGCTGTAAATGGGACAAGATGATTAAGTTTTTTGTTTTTTTTGTTTTTTTTTTTTTTTACATGTGAGTGTTTCCCTGCATTCCAGTACTGTGTGTAATGTGCTCTTGTCGACTTCCCAATAAAATTTCCTGTTATGACTTTTTTGAATGCTTAAGTGAAATTGGATAGATCAGCATTTTTAGGTTCATTTTTAAAACAGAAAAGAGTCGATAAGGTTTACAGGCAGATCACGTACAGAACTTCTTAATTCAAGTAAAAGAATTCCCTTGAATTCAAAACCTAATTGTATAAACACTTACATTTACTGAATGTCTGAAAGAGACAGCATGCTGTATACTATATAAATATGCAGTATGATTTTACACTGAGGCTAACATTAAGCTTTATTTCTAATCTGTCATATTTGCAAGCATGATTATTCTTGTTGCTTTTTGATACTAGATAGCTGTTGAGATTTTTCTTTCTAAATTGAGTACAACTCAAAATCTTTCGGTGAAACCATGAACAAAAAACCAATACGTTTCAAAGGGTACCCAAACATTCATGGGTGATTTAGATTTTAAACATATTCACTTAAAAAGAACTTAAAAAGCAATACAATATCTATGAGTTTAGTCACTAACATTAAATTAGTGAAAGTGTTAACTAAGACTTTCCTCCAAATCTCTCATGTTTGCTAGCATGACAATAACTAGCCGAATGCTACTGTACTATCTAGCTGTAACAATACAAACTTAAGAGTGTAAATAGCAGCAAGAAGATTATAGTGCTGAGAATTGGGTCTCATTCTCACTGTCCCATTTGCTAATATTTAGATTTAGATCATCTCCTTAAATCTCTTGTCTGATGCCAAGAAATAGGTCATGTTTTACAACGATAGTGAAAAGTAGAAAGTAGAATGGAATGAGATAAAATATTAAAGAGCTTCTGAGAGTATGACTCTGTACAGAGCTGAACTTAATATACAATACTAAATATAATTGAAAACCACTGGTCAAGTCGTCAAGTCAAGTTTATTCCTATAGCGCTTTTCACAACAGACATTGTCTCAAAGAAGCTTTACAGAAATCTGTTCTCCTAGCTGCAGCTGGACGCTCATCTACAGTATGTAGCAAACACTTCTCAGTCATGAAGGGAAGTCGACGAGGGCGTGTTAAAACACTATTGGAACAAGGCGTTCGACTCACATTAGTGTGTCAGTAAGCGCACGCTTTTGCAGATGACTGATCACTGTGTGTCATTGGATTAGTTCACGCTCAGTGTTGTGGCTTGTACTAAGTGTTTTGTCAGTGGTGGCATTTAATCTGCATCATGTTTAACCACAGGCCGAAAGAATCCCATAATCACATAACCACATTCCCAGGCTTTATTTTGGTGAATCCCTGAAACCCGCTAGTCTGAATGCAACTGCAAGCTCTTGTTTGTCTCTCTATCCCTCACAAGCCAGATTGGCTTACTCTTCCAACTTACACAATGTATCCAAAATGATGTTAAAACCAGGGATGGTAAGTTTATATTTTTTCTGCAGAGCTTGCTATATAATCTTGCACTAGTTGTTGTGGTACTATTACTAATATTTTACTAACACATCTCTCTTAATTGTTCAGCAGGGAGAGTATCTATGTTCCCAGGGCCACCTGTTTCACAGGAAACTTTGAAGGAATTATAATTTTTTTTTAACCCAATGCTAAAATGCGCCATTTCCAATGCAGCCTGAAAGAATATACCCGGCCCTGGGGATATAGCATGAATCCAATAGACTTCTGACTACTGATTCAAGACGGGTGGACGGGTGACCCTTTCTTCCAACACTCCACTTGCATACGTGTTTATTCTATTATTTATCATTTTCAATGATAAATAATACCATGCATATCATTATGTGGAGTTTTAAATGATATGCATGCTTAGCCATGTTCTTGTACAGTTTTCTTTTTTCTTAATCAACTTCAATCAACGTGTATTATATTTTCAGCATCTTTGCTGTTTCAGATAACAAAATCTTTCGCTTTTGAACCCTTTCAAGAATCTGCTCAGACACAGTTGGCCATATTCAGAGTTGACAGCCGAAGTACATGTCGCTATTTATATGGGGAAAAAACACTTTGAAAATGTATTCCGCTTATGTTGACGCTTAAGTTACACCTTAAACATTTAAAATTAGAGATAGAAAATGCAGACTGAAAAACAAGACCCAATTTAAAATGAAGGAAATTGTTAAAAAAAAAACAAAAAACAGTTAGATACAAAAGTATTGGAACACCAGACTTCTCTAGTTATGTGTGGTTTTCTCCAAACTGTTCACACAAAGATGGAGGCACACAATTGTATGGGATATCTTTGGATGTGGTAGCATTATTATAACACCAGATGGGGACTAAATGTCAAATGGGATTTCCAAAACTCTTATGGGCAGGTGTCCACAAACTTTTGTCGATATTGTGTAAATCTAATAGTCTTGTAGTCCAGTATTTCACAAATATATACTGTTGCAGCAACAATATTTATTACATACGTTACTGCCAATTTGGTCTATCTAACAATAGAAGATGCTCGGGATAAGCAGTGTGTCCGCTGCTGTTTTTGCAGAAGAAAAATGCTGTAAATTTGAACAGAACAACATTAATAATTAAATATTAATGTCATGTATGCATATTAACACATTTATCAGTAGCCTTGAAAGGCATTCTATAGTTCTATTTTTAATGTATAGAACGAAGCTATTTTCAAACAGTAGAATTTAAATTAAATTGCTCCTCACTTGAGCTGATTTCATGCAAGAAACATACATGCTTAAATCCAGGTTGAGGACTGACCACACCTTCTTGTTGCATGTGCACATTTACCGTATACATTCTTGCAACACGCTCAGCTCAGCTCTGAATACAGCACTGTGCATACTTTGATGTCTACACCTAAGCTAACCCTTTTCACTTGTGAAAATCTTGCTGTGTGTTGTTTTAGGACGTCTCCTTACACACACTAACCTCTCTGCTTCTCTACACTGTTGTGCAGGAATTGATCCATGATCCAGTTGAAGAATGAAAACAAACAAGAACCGGTTATCATGTTCTGTCTAAATGCTAGCCGGTTCCTGTTTTCATTCTGTTCCTCTTTAGCTTTTAGTCACCTGTATTACAGCGTATTCAAGTGAAGAAAACAGTCCTGTGCATCTGAGAGCAACTGGAAAGGACGAGCATTTTCCTAAATGTAGAAAATATTTCACAGTGATTTATAGCCGTCCAGTTAGTGCTCTTTCAAGCAGCTCCAGTTATGCTAATTGTGTTTTTGTACTTTTGCGTAGTTGTTCCAGTGGTCCTGACTGCATTTATGTTCATGTGTTGCAGGAGAACTGTGAGAGCTTCACACCTGTTGGAGACTGGAAGGTACTGGAAATATTTTCTATTAGGTTGCAATGTAATTCCTAAACCCCAAGTAGCAGCAATATTCATGAAGATAGGTATCCAGTAATAAACCAAGGGTACCAAATTCAGGAAAGCAAAATGGAGTATGCAAGTGGAGTGTGCAAGAATGGTGACTGCGCAAACACTTTAATGTGGTCTAAGACTATAAATGGAGGCCCAAAGTTTTGAGGCCAGAGCTATTAATCCAATGCTCCTAGAAGTAAGAGCTCAGATGTATTAATTATGTATGTACAAATAGAGTAGTTTTGCGCTCTTATTATTTGTGTATGAGAAATAAAGCATAAAGGCATACTAATAGGGATCTGTGTATAGCTGAATCACTGTGACTAGCATGACTGTAAAGACAAGGTCAATTTGTCTTGCTATTTGATCCATATACTGTACATGCACCGTATGATCAGATATCAAGCTTTCAGGATGACAGTGATACTGTATTTAAAGTGCAGTGTAGTATACATCATTAGAGACTGAAGGACATAAGGTAATGCTTTATTTAAAGCGTATCTACATAATGACCTAATGCTACATGTACATGCCCTAAAAACAGTCCACATTCAGGCTTTCTGAGAATGTATTATGATTTTATTTCAAATGTAGTCTAAAGAGGACTAGGAACAAAAATCTAATGAAAAAAATGAATGACATGGAAAATCCCATCATCCAAGGAAGGACTACAATGATCTCTACAGAACTGAGTGATAAACAGGTTTAGAGAGCCTTCTAGTGGTTGAAGAATTTGATGTTCAAAAATGATGTTCTCTGGCAGGTAGAACACCAACATAAATTAAGTGTATAAGAATGCATAATAAAATAAAGATTTGAATTGTTTATTCTTATCAATTAAAAAAATGGAAAGTAAATGAACAGAAGAGAAATCCAGATCAAATCCATATTTGTTGTGACTACACTTGGCCTGCAAAACGTCATTGATTCTTCTATGGACTTACTGTACACTTGCACAGTTTTAGAAGGAACTTGGCAAGTAGGTTGTTCCAAACAGATCTTCTGTGGAAGTAGGCTGCCTTAAATCCTTCTGTCTTTTCGTGCAATCCCAGACAGACTCAAAGACGTTAAGATCAGGACACTGTTGGGGCCAAAACTATTACTTACAAGACTGAAGATAGTTCTTAACGACATTGACTGTATGTTTTGGGGTTATTTTTTTTTTTGTTGCAGAATAAATTTGGGTTTTGTATGATGGATAAGTATCTGCCTGTATTTCTCAACATTGAGGACGCCATTAATCCTGACCAAATCTCCATCTTAATTTGCAGAAATGCAGCCCCAAACTTGCAAGAAACCTCCACCATGCTTCACTCTTACATTCAGACACTCATTACTGTACTTCTCTTCAGCCCTGTGGCAAACAACTTGCCACCTGGTACAGGAAGATATTTTAGATTTTGACTCATCAGTCCAAAGCACCTGCTGCCATTATTCTCCACCCAAGTTCCTATGTTTTTCTACATAGTTGAGTCGCATAGCCATGTTTCCATGTCGGAGGTATCGCTTTTTGGCTGCAATTCTTCCGTGAAGACCACTTCTAGCCAGACTTCTTCAGACAGTAAATGGGTATACATGGGTCCTACTGGTTTTCATCAGTTCTTTGCTGATGGCACTGAGGGACATCTTCTGATGTTGAAGGGAAGTAAGCATGATGTGTCTCTCATCCCCTTAATTAAATTTCCTTGGCCGAACACTGGGTCTACAGTCCTCAAAATTTCCTGTTTCTTTGTTTTTTTTATTTTTTTTTAGAAATAGCTTGAACAGCACATAATGAAAGCCCTGTCTGCTTTGAAATCTTTGTCTGGGAGAGACATTGCTGATGCTGAATACCTACCTTGTATCTTGTTGCTGTTCTCGGCCTTGCCATTTTATATGCCCTTTGACATGAAGCTGTCTTCCGCAAACTTCACCTTAGTAGCAGAGTTTGACTGTTCCTTACCCAGTTTGAAGCCGCCTACACAGCTGTTTGTGTTCAGTTAATGAATGTGTTTCAACCTATGCATGAAATTGATCATTAGCACCTGCTAGGTATAAGTGGTTAATCATGCACCTGACTCTGATCCCACAAAATCCCCGACTTTGTGCAGTGTACAATGTGTGCAAAAGTAAGAATCTTAAAGCCAAAGTGTAGTCACACCAAATAATGATTTGATTTCCCTTCTATTCATTTACTTTCCATTTTGTTGATTGATAAAAAATAAATGATTTACATTTGTATTTTTTGAAGCATTTTCACTTTACAGCATTTTTTGACACCTGCTTAAAACTAAGCATGTCTTGAACTCTTTTGCTGAGACTGTCCTGAGGTTCTCTGAATTGGCTGCTTTCAGCACTTCCTAGGGGTATTCTTTAGATTTATGTGGTATTTAATTTCTTTCTCTGTGCAGATGATCTGCTAAATTATTCAGATCTGGACTCTGTGAAGGCAACCCATGACTGTCAGTGCTTTATTATTTGTTTTTCTCTTCAATGCAATCCAATGGAAATGGAACACTAGGGCACTGTACATCTACAAATCTAGTTTGTTATGGAACAAGATCACTGAAGTGATTAAGATATTTATTTATTAACTGCATTCATATCTCATTCATAAAATACCAGTTTACCATGTGACCTGGCCAAGAAGGCATCATTTTTATATTGTTAAAATATACTTTTATATTATATGTAATATTTTTATTGTTAAAATACAACAATAACAGGTTAAAAGGAGAACAAAATGTGAAGATTTTATAAATCAGTTGAACAGAAAACAAAATACCTAATAATAAAACCAAATATTGCAGAAGCAACCTCCATTCCAGCTTAACTCGGTTATTTATATTTACCATCATTTGAACCAGTGAAGGGAGCACAGTTAATTTTAATTGTTCTTGTAAGTTGTTCCACATTGTTCAAGCATTAAAATTAGAAAAAAATTTTCCTAGCTGAAGCTAAATAACAAGTCGAATAAGGTCCTTTTGAGCCACGGCTGTAATGTTCTGTAGAAATTATACAGATACAAATTAATGAAGCAGTACCAGTGTGAGTTTCATCGTAAGTCCAGAGGTTGCAGTTCAGCCTTAGCATAAAGGAAACATGTTTTATGGTCACAACCAATAATAAAATGTAAGAGATTGATAAAAAAAAAAAAAGGGTATCTATCTTATTTTAAAATGTGATGCATGTTTGGAGCAAGAGCAGTTGCAGTTGAGTGGACTACTATATAAGGTCTACTAAACAGCAACGTGAACCTACTATATAGACTATAGACATTATAGCACATGCTGGGAGCAAGCTAAATACATTTTCCACTAAAGTAATTGCAGTCAACTAACACTTTTATCCAAAGTGGGTTACAGATTTACATTTACTGTACATTTACATTTATGCCATTTAGCAGACACCCTTGTCCAGAGCGACGTACAAAAGTGCTTTGACTCTCTAGCAATGAATAAATCTACACTGGTACACTAGATTCCAAACTTAAGATAAATCAGCCTACAACTGAATATTTTTTTTATTTTTTTATTATTTTTTTTTTTTACAAAGCAAACTTGGAAAGTGCTAGTTTAAGTGTTTCAGAACGAGGTAAGCCTTCAGCTGTCGCTTGAAGATAGCCAGGGACTCTGCTGTTCGGACATCTAGGGGAAGTTCATTCCACCACCTTGGTGCCAGAACAGAGAAGAGCCTTGAAGTATAGAGAGACTGAACAAGCACCCGGCCAGCCTGTGTGGACAGAAATGGTCAAATCCTTCAGATGTTGTAGAGAAGAAATCGACAAGAATCAGCCACATTTGCAATATGTGAGGAGAAGGACAGTTGATTGTCCATAGTTACCCCAAGGTTGCGAGCAGTGGCTGAAGGGGAGAGAAGAGAGTCATGAAGAGTTATTCAGAGATCTTGACCTGGAGATGAATCGCCTGGGATGACCAGCAGTTCTCTTTTGCTGGGGTTAAGTTTTAATGGATAAGCATTCATCCATAAAGATATGGCCGTCAACAATGCCGAGATCTGAGTGGAAGCTGTGCTATCTGAGGCAGTTTAATAAAGATAAGTTGAGTGTCATCTGCATAGCAGTGGTAAAAAAAACACTATGAGATATGACTTCACCAATAGAGTGGGTATAGAGCAGGGGTGGGCAATTAATTTTTACAAGGGGCCACATGAGAAACCTGAATTGTGTCAGAGGGCCACACCAACGATAATATTTTAGGGATGCACCGAAATGAAAATTCAATTCAAAAGGCAATGAAATCCATAATTTTTTGTGTTATGCCTTTTGCCTTGGCACCATCACTGGAAAACTTTCCTGCCTTTTCAAAAACGTCCTCTACAGACGGAGTGCGCATGCTCGGATTGACTACTTTTCTGCGCCGCGTTCTTCTCATATTTAGAATGGCAATCGGGATGTTTGGATTTCAGGTGATAAATTAAACCCGACTTGGAGAAACTCTTTGCAGATACACCCCCTCTTGAAATTTCAGCATTGCATGTTTTGCAAATCTCTATCCGCACACCGCAGACATGTTGGCTCTTATCCAGATAACCGTGTGCTGGCTGCGCTTTTTTATTGCGTCATTACAATTGTGTTTCTGCCGTGTTGTTTCTGCCGAAAATTTTCGGTGCATCCCTGTAATTTATAATTGGCCTCACGCGGGCCGGACAGGGACGTACAAAGGGCCGGATGTGGCCCGCGGGCCGTAGTTTGCCCAGGTCTGGTATAGAGGGAGAAAGGGAGGGGACCAAGTACCAAGCCTTGTGGGACACCTGTGGAGAGTCTGCGTGAGGCAGATGTGGACCCCCTCCATGTTACCTGGTATGAGCGACCATCCAGGTAGGAAGCAAACCATTCCCATGCTGCTTCACGGATACCAAGGCTCCTAAGGTTAGACAAGAAAGTCTTGTGGTTGACTTTGTCGAATGCTGCTGAAAGATCAAGGATGATGAGTACAGATAGCAGCTTGGCTGATCGAGCAGCATGTAGTTTCTCAGTGACAGCCAAAAGGACCATCTCTGTGGAATGTGCTGCTTTGAAGCCAGACTGGTTTGGATCATGGTGGTTGTTCAGTTATAGATAGACAGACAGTTGGTTAAAAATAGTGCGCTCCAAAGTTTTAGAAAGAAAGGAGAGAAGTGATACTGGTCTGTAGTTGTTGATGTCCGATGAACCCAGAGCAGGTTTCTTCAAGATGAGAATAGCCCCTGCTTGCTTGTCGATAGTTGGCACATGGCCAGATATTAAGGACCCATTGAGGATCGTGGAGATGAACGGCAGGAGGTCTTGTGAGATGGTCTGAAGCGTGGTTGAAGGGATTGGATCCAGAGGGCAGAAAACAAAAACATGACATAATATTATTTCCAAAATTTGCATAGTTTTTTTTAATGCTGTATTAATATTTTTATTATGTAAAATAACATTTTTTTTTTATTATGTAAGAAATGTTTGCCACATTCCAGCAACCCTGAACACACATGAATCATTAGGCTAATTATTAATCTCAGCCTCAGCTGAGCTACTGGACCTGCTTATTGAGAATATGTGCAACCTGCAATACTAATGTAGCACACAAATGATGAGAATTTTGAGAGCTTCTTTTCACAAATCAGACCTTCGTGGGTCACAATTGTTACCTGTGACAGACTCTGTATTATTTAAGGCAGTAAATCAGATATGTGCCACTCCAACTTGGTAATGTGCATACCATTTACTGTACAAAGGAAATATTGCATATTATAATGTAAAATATATAACTAATCATAAACCAGATTTGTATTAATGGCTGGCCACCAACAAACAAGGAAGCATAGGCAAAGCAGATGTGAAAGATACATTTGAAGCAGCTAATAATTTAATATTAGAATTCTTAAGTTTCCCTGTTACACAGATTTTGTTACACAGACATTTGAAGCATCTAATAGTTTAATATTAGAATTTTTCAGTTTCCTTGTTACACAGATTGATGATGACTTGATGAAAGTGTTGGTTTAAAGCCTTGGACTAACAGATACAAAGGCCACACCTTCTTTAATGGAACTGACAGACACATAGGCCAAACTTTCTTCACTGGGACTAAGAGATACAGAAGCCACACCTCCTTTCCAGAGACTGATAGACACAGTGGCCACACCTCCTTTACTGGGAATGACAGCCACAGACACAAGGCCTCTATTACTGGGAATAGCAAGAACAAAAGATCCTTCCCTTTGTTGTCTTGCATTGAACGTGTCCACCAAACAAGTAAATATAAATACATTATTTATTTTATACTGATGTATTTTTGTACTGTTATTTATTACCACTGTTATGGCTGCTGTATATATTACTACTGCTGTTGTGGTCATATGTGAAGTGCTTGAGACCAGATTGCACCAGATCTGAAGGGAGTCAGGCAGTAAAGGGGTGGGGAGAGCTTGAGCAAAGGGGGGATGGTGAATTTGGATAGGACCACGTTTACCATCCATGACCCAGAAATGCTGCAGAGGAGAAAATGTAGGATGACAACAGGCTTTGTAAAAGTGACAGAAAAACCAGCCAATCATATCCCACCAGCGGCGAATAGAAGGCCGAGTTGTACTGTAAAGGCGGGGCAGAGGAAGACAAGTGCAGTATGAGGAGAGGAGAGAAAGAGTAAAGCACCATAGCAACAGAAACATCTCTGCATCCTCTTGTTGTCTGGACCCTTATCCGCCTGAAAGAAAAGGGCCACTGGCTGCTGACTCATCTATTTCTGAGTCCTCTTCTCAGCCTTCCTCTTCTGCATCCTCATCCTCCTCTTTAGCCATGCCTGAGTGTTGGGACGGGGTGAGTGCTCTTGGACTGATTGCGTGAGGGAATGATGGATGTCTGTGTTTGAATATGTGGCCTTATTGTTTATTTAAGGATTTGAGCATGTGCTATTGTGTTTCTTTGCATGCCTATGTGTGTGTAGGTGTTCAGCATTAAAACGAATTGAAGAAAAATTATTTTGCAGATTTCTGCATTTTGATTGATGGGTCATGGATAAATAGTTTTAGAGAAAATTACACATTTAATATACAATACTATATCTAATTATACAGCAGTATATGAATATATTAAAAAATCGTAGCACACAGCAATGCATAAACCTACAGCAATGCATATTGTATGTATAAATGAGGCAATATATAATACTGTAGTATATGAAAATTGCCATGGTGGTATTAATAAGTAATAAAGTATAATAATGGCTGCATTGCACTACAGCATGCTGCTGTTACTTTATTCAATACAGCTGAAAGAAAAAAAAAAAAGGATTATCCATCATTAAATTTTCAAACTCATACACACCACTATGTTAGACGCATGTGTGTCATAAGTGAATTTTTCGGGGGATGAAATCTGTGCTAGGACATCTGTGTATGGCAGTGCAGGTGCAGAGTCATTGGTGTGCATTCCAACAAGACACACACACACACACACACACACACACACACACACACATACACACACACGCACACAAATCACAAATGCATCAGCCGATGGTATGCGTCAGGGAGTGTTCAGCAGGCAGAGGATGCATGGCTGTTTATGTTTAGATTTATTCAATGAATTTTCACAAAGACAATGTGTCATTTTGTTTGAATGTGTGTATATGTGATAAATAAGCAATTTACGGATGTATTTTCAAACACAAATCTTTGACCTTGAGCCGCAAATAACAATTGGTTTCAGGGATTTGGAGGAAAAAAATTTGAGTAAAGACATTGACCTGGAGGACCTTTATTGTCATTCAGTACTAATGAACAACATTTTATTGTATGGTATTCAATACCATGGTTGTTTAAATATAATAATTATTCTGCATATTTTTAGCTAATTTCTACTACTACTACAACTATATTTTATAACAACAACAATAATAATAATAATAATAATAATAATAATAATAATAATAATAATAATAATAAT
>JAAIIK010000128.1:2274942-2290501 GCA_014706435.1 Silurus glanis
GTATATATATAAAATAATATAAAAATATTCATATTATATAATAATTTATTAGAAAATATAATAATTATTATATTTTATTTTTATATTGTTTTTATATATATATTTTATACATCTTCGCCTTTAGTTTTATTTAAACCATATCGCGCGGCATCCAAGAAACTCCGTGAAACCTTTTGATGGGCCACTGATGCAAGACCCTGGAAACCTGGCCGAATTTCACTGCGAACCTCATTCCCTATATTAGCGCACTACAAAGGGGTTGGGAGTAAAGGCTTCTGCGCCCTATGTAGTGCACTACGTCATCGCTGACAGCCGTTTTAACATTGAACCCACGGAGTTTCACGGGAGCGAGAAACAAGTGCTATGGGTCGACTGGAAGAAGGTGTCTTTTTTGCAGAAAGTGTATTTTAAAGCTTGTCCATGAAATATGACAGTCGTGATTTAATGATGGGAGAGGACGGGGTGATGCACAAACTGGGTAATATGAAGGCCTTGCTGGGCATCATAGCAGGAGCTGGAGCTTCGTATGGACTTTACAAAATGGTGCTGCGCGCCAGCAGAGAAGATCCCGAGAGAAAGAAAGTAAAGACGAGAGATGGTGGAGGAATCCAGCCAGGAAGTCTGATGGCCAAAGTGTCTGGATTTCATGTGGTTAGTGCGAATCTGAGCACAGAAGCTGCATCAGGTAGGCCCAAGTGCATGACATGATATATGATCTGAGATCCTCCAGAGCCTCAGGAGCAGGGCTGAGAACCTGGCATCTACAACATCCCTGCTCTCTGAATGATTACTGCTTTAAGGGGAAAGTCCATCCTGAGACTCATCACATGTTTTATATAGAAATATTAATGATGTGTTTAGGGATCCTGCTGCTAATTTCTTAGATGGTGCTGAAATCACAATATTCCCATCAGAAGTTGTGTTTATCTGCCCCACTGACGTCATGGGGTATTTTGGGGGCGGGGTTAGTGGAAGGAGGGGAGGGGTTTGATTGATATTGCTAGCATAGTTATTCTGCTTTTCTTTGCTGACCTTTCCATATTTCGAACCTTCTAGTAGGAAGAACCTGTCTGAACGACTCTGCAAATTGTAGTTCATAGTGGAAAAACAAGGTGCTGTGTTCCTGTTCACGTACACTATCACATGTTTCGTTCTCTTTTCGGGGCAGAAAAAGCATCGGGACGTACTTTCACGTCATATAACGGAAAAGAAAATTGTTGCCCGTTTCGCACCGTCATCCTAAACAATCTTTTTTGTATATCTTTGTATAATTGCTAATAAAGTAATACAGAATGCAGAACTGCCATAGCGTTCTCTTTTTTTTTTTTTGGCTCTGTGTATTTTTAACCTAAATCATGGGTCCTAAAGTTATTAAAAATGCTACCACCTAATTGGTACTCGTCACTTATTACGAGTTTCAGAACGAAATACAGGCGAGTACTAAGGTGGAAGCTTAGTGGTTAAGGCTCTGGGTTACTGCTCGGAAGGTCGGGGGGGTTGGAGCTCCAGTATAACCAGGCTGCCACTCTTGGGCCCTTGAGCAAGGCCCTCAACACTCTGTGCTCCAGGGGTGCTCTAACCCCAGCCTCCTGACATCGGATACGCAAAAAAAAAGAATTTATCTGTGCTGTAATGTACATGTGACAAGTAAAAAGTCTCTTTCCTCTTTCTTTCTATCTAATAGTATAATTTACTGTTATTTACCTCGATTTATTTTCCCACATTTCATTTTTCAGCTCTGTAAAAAATGCATCCGACACAAAACTTTTCCCAAAGTTAATGAGTTGTGGGTGGTAACAGCTGAAGAAGTGTCCACAGATCCACACTTTCAAAAATCTGTTATCAGTGTTAGACCGTGTGGGTTCGGCATTTAAACATACTACAATTCGGGACACACAAATTCTAATCTTGGATAGTAGTGAGGACAGATCGTAGGTGAATTGGACAGCAGGAGTTTTTCAAGAGGTCAAGTCAAGTCAAGTCAAGTCAAGAGGCTTTTATTGTCATTTCTACTATACACAGTGGTACACAGTAAACAGTAAAAACGAGACAACGTTCCTCCGGAACCCTGGTGCTACACTAAACAATAACATAAAGCTACAACACAACACAAGCTACATAAAGTGCATCGATTGTAACCTGGTGCAAACAGTATTTTTGCATGTGTGCGTTGTGATTGTGTGACGTCACTAGAACATGGCTGAGCTCACAGGGAAAACTAAGAACCAGAAGTAACAAAGTCTTCCGGGTTTATGTTTAGATTTTGAAATGTCGGATGATGCTTTCATTGGAATGTGATTTTGCTTTTTATATTATAATATCTACTTATATGAAGGCTTTCTAGGACAACCTTAAGTTGATTGGGAGATTCTAGTCGAACAGCAACAATCTCATTGGTGCCACTTTCAGCAGCTATATAGAGTTATGTTGTGTCCCATCATCTAAAATAAAAATGGACCATAGTTTAAATAGTTTTAAACAAAAATTTACCTTGGATGCTGTTAAAGATTACATTTGAATTCAAAATCAAAAGTTTGTATACAAGTTGTTTTTGGTTGGATTTTCCTTTAACGTTAACATTTGAACTGCCCGTTGTTGATAGAACCATTGCTTTTCTCCATTCTGCTCCTCCAGGTGAAATTCTTTCCAAGTCCCCCAGCAATCTGGAGCCTAAACATCTCAGCATGCTTCTCTCTCTTCTACAGAGAAGCCCAAACCCAACCGAGAGAAAACAAGTCCTTATAACTTTAGGAAATGCTGCAGCGTTTACAGTGAACCAGGTATTACATGCCAAACTTACATTTACTTTTACATTTACTGCATTTGGCAGATGTTGCAAGTTACACAGCAACTTTAAATTTTTTTCACGTATACAACTGAGCAGTTGAGGGTTACTCAAGGGCTCAGCAGTGAGAACTTGATGGTGTGGGGATTTGAACTCATGACCTTCTGATAAGAAGTCTAATTTGCACGTCATAAATGATTTATAAAAGTTTAATTGGCATTAATTTCCTCGCTGGCACATCAAATTCATACTTGTGACATGCATCACAACTCTGAACCAATGGCGTGTCTTTTGATTGTGATGCTGGGAGATTAATGCAGTTTAACTCGGCTGCGTTCAGCAATAATAAACTGCATTAATGCTTGAATTGTGATTGGATAAACTGAAACGGATTTCCTAGAGAAGCATATTGTTTTCATATGTTCCATCGACTTTGCTATAGTAGTTTATAACTTCTAGTTCTTCACAATTAAGGTTTTGTCTGTTGAAACACTTCACTTGCATTAAGACTGCAGTCCACCAGTTGAAGTCCCCTGAATTGATACTGTAACATAATAATCACTGCTGTACTGAAAATCACATCTGTTCTGCTTTTATGGTGGTCCATTTTCCGTTGTTCCATTAACTAAAACACTTTTGATATTAATTTATATTAATGTTCATAGCCAAATAGTTTTCCTGCTGTTTTCCTCCTCCCAGGATCTCCTTCGTGAATTTGGAGGTCTTCACGTCATCGCCAGCTTCCTTTCTGACCCTGAACCCGACGTCCGAGTGCAAACCCTGAATGCCTTGAATAACCTGAGCATGAACATTCGCAATCAAGAACAGCTGAAGGTTTGCTTCAGTTTTTTTTTTTTCTTGACACAACCTTCATTACAAAGACTCTTTGCCATAATCTCCAATCTCCTCCTGTTCAGATCTATGCTCCATCAGTGTTGGAGTTGATCGAGATTTCCCCGGTGAACTCGGACCTTCAGTTGGCCGCACTAAGGTTACTGACAAATTTGACAGTCACGGATAACCATCAACATTTACTAAAGAGCTCTATCACACTCTTCTTGTCTCTACTTGTAGTGAGCAACGATGTTCTTCAGGTGCTTTAATCAGTATGGTTTTTGTTTTGTATATTGTTAATCTCATTGAGTATATTTGTTAACATTTTGCTCTTTGCTTGCAGATCCAGGTTTTGAAGGTTCTAGTCAATTTATCATCCAATCCAGACTTAATGGATGAGCTAGTACAAGCACAGGTAAAGTATGGCTAATTTTGACTTTACTACTAAATCTGCCTAACTTTAACTACGAAACTCTTATTTTATGGGTTATTGTGAGAATTTTGTAAAGTTTTAGGGATAAAATTGTCAACACAATGATAACCCCACTTTTTTTTTAAAATGCGGTTTGCTAGTAGCTTCTTGCATGGCTGGGCTTGTTCTAATATAAATGAACAGCATATGCACTCTCACTAGTGTCAGTATATCAGTTTTGAGCAATAGATGTTATTGTTAATGTTACTATTAGTATATGGTATAATTATAAGATAAGAAATAAGATAAGATATACCTTTATTCGTCCCACAGTGGGGAAATTTCTCTGTTACAGTAGCAAAGAAAAATAAATGCAAATATATAAAAGATTAGACACATACTATAGTCTACACTTTATACACAACACAATGTATAAATACAAATAAGGGAAAAAAAATGTATAATGCTATATACAGTGCATTTGGACCATCTGGTTCTTGGTCACCTCTCTTGCAAAGGCCCTTTCCCCCGATTGCTCAGTTTTTCTTAAAAGAGACCTGTCTGTACCACACTTTTTCCATTTGAGAATTATGGAGGCCACTGTGCTTGGGAATTTTCAGTGCAGCAGCAATCTTTGTAGCCTGTCTCCACACTCTGCAGGCGATTACTTCGACCTCATGGCTTGGTTTTTGCTCAGATATGCATTCTCTGCTGTGAGGCCTTCTATAGAGAGGTGTGCCTTTACAAATCATGTCCAATCAATATACTTTTCAACAGGTAGGCTCCAGTTCCAGTGTAGAAACATCAGCAATCGAGAGAAATCTGAGGCAACTGAGGACATTTTTAAGTGCTGTTGCAAAGAATCTGAATGTGAAACATATTTCAGGTTTTTTTTTTTATTTATAATAATTTACAGACATTTCTAGAATTCTGTTTTCACTTTCTCATAAAAGTGGGGTACAGAGTGTAAATTATTATGATAAAAAAAAAAAACTTATCTGAACGATTTTAGTATCAGGCTGAAACATAAAATTGAAAACAGTGATGGGGTTGAAATCATTTCTGTATAATGTACTGTATAAACATATATATAAACAAAAAAAAAACCATGCCAAAAAAATGATGAACTGAATTTGATTGTACAGGCTCCGGCCTCGCTGGTGCTGCTCTTCGATTGCTGCACGAGCACAGAAGTGCTTCTTCGCCTTCTGGTCTTCATAGGAAACCTGCGGGCATGGAGACCATCTGCACAGGTGGCTGAAGCTCTGAGGAGGGAACAGGACTCCCTCTACTGTGTGCTCCTAGACAGTTGCTCTCAGATACACCACAGACTCCCTCTACTCCTTTCCCACCCTGACGCAGAGGTCAGAGCTCAGGTGGTGCGACTCCTTGCTTAAACCCTCCTCTGGACTCCACCTTGAACTCCTTTAGACCTGCTGTGTTTAAGGTCCGAACTCACCTGACCAGTGCACTTAGAACTATAATTATGTGTGTCATACTGGGTCTATATAGAAAAACGGACTTTTTAACTCAGTTTCTTTCTAAAAATGAAAAGAATTCTGGAGCGCTTTCAACCGAAACTATCGAATGGTTTCTTAAGGTTTACTTGGATTGTTAACAGTTCTAGCTTGTTTTTTTTTTCTGCTGTAGAGTTGTTACAAACCAAAGAACCACTGGAACCTTTTTCTGTGATTACCACATAAGAGTTTTGACACATTTCCTTACAGAGAGAAAAAAAACAAAAACCAAGGCCAGTTTTAAATATATAATGCAGAAATATTGATGAGACTAGGTTCTTAGGATGAAGCAGATGTAAAAGAAAGCTGTTATGAAGTTTTGTGTAACCACAAATTCTTTAATTTGTTTCACAAAAATACATACTCAGCATAAATATTTATCTACTACCCAATATACTGATTATATTGGAATTACTTTGTAGTATTACTTTAAATAAACATATTGTTGGTTAGCAGAAAATTGGACCTCTTTCTTTTTTTTTTCTTCCCAATTCTTCACTCCTTCGTGCCTACGTCCTTCCTGAATGATGGCAAAGGAAATGGGACTAGTTTAAAGACAAGAAATTGAAGAAAAATATATATGCATACAGGTGACACATTAGTGTCCACTCACGAGGTGTGGAAGTGTTTGGACCAATGAACACTAATTGTGTGATTCTATTTTGGAAGAATGGTGTTCATTCATTCTTGGTCCTAGAGACTTGGAGTTTGCCAAGGGGCATTAAAGCAGTTCTGATGACTCATTTGTTTTTCCCTTAAATTTGTCACCTGTCTGATAATAGAATGTTACTTCCTCAGAGCAGTTTCACCGTATAGTGTGTGCTCAGTGAATGCCTCCTGGGAGGTGCCACTCCTTTGCCACATATCAAGTTGCTAGTGCCAAAAACCTTTTCTAACCAATGAATGACTCTAGCTGGTCTCCTTCACACAAAGTGCTTCCTGTACATTTTCTTTTCTTAGCTAATCTTTTATTGCAAAAGTGAAATATGCCTGAAATGTCTTTGTGAAGGATAATCGATTTTCAGCTTGATTTCTCCAGCTCTGTGTATTTTTCTGCATGCATTTTCAGCGCAAATGTTTGCCTGCCTATGCATTGTTTAACTCTGCATTATGCCAGAAGTGGAATTAAAGGGCTTGTTTGGGTCATTAATATTATTATAACTGGAAAAGCCAGTAATGTGAATTTGTCCATGAATTGGACTGTAGTTGTGTAAATTTTAGGACTTGTTGTCATTTTCTTTTTTTCTTTTTTCTCACAGTTGTGTAACTTGACTGCCTTTGCTGTTAATGATTGGTAAATTCGGGCTTATTTTATTGTTTGTATTAAAATCTTTGAAATAAAGTATTTTATTTTGGATAAGTATTATTCACGAATGTTTGTTTTTTTACACTCCTTATGCAGGTAATAAAATATAAAGTGTATGCACATGTGTCTGTAATCTTAGTGACTTTGAATATTCTCTACTACATCTAGCTTTTGTCTTTTATTCCTTTTACCAGATACATTAGTCACAGTTTTTCTATTCTCATGTGCAAGGTTTCAGATCTACTGTAACTTTGACCAGGATTGAGGTTACGGAAGATGAATAAATGGGGGACTGTAAGTGAACAATTACTTAATCTACCCCACTGGTAGATGTTTGGTTCAGACCAAGGATTATGCAAGACCCCCAATGAGACCACTGGTTAGGGTCCACTTCCCTAACCATATTGTTAGGGAAGTGGACCATTCCCAGAGCAGTTGTTTCATTGCAAATGGTATTGACTGTTTTACAATCCTATTTTATATGATATACAGAAATTGTAGTTCATATTTTGAATGCATTTTGTGTTCACTGCAACAGTCTTACCATCAGTCTCAAGTTCTGATCTCACCACCGCTTTTGGACGGAAGTAGAAACTTGAGTGCCTTTACTCAGTGATGGTGTCTAATTGATCTGCGGGGGTCTTGTGACTTGCCTGTGGTGTGTTAGTGATCTGTACTGGTATAAGGTGGCCCTATGGTGATCTGTGGTGGTCTGTGGATGTTCTAGAGTGGGCTGTGGTGGTACCATAGTTACTGTGATTGATTTATTTGTAGGGGCATGTGGGCTGGGATGTAGTTTTGTTGTGGTACATGGAGGTTCTGTAGAGGTCTAAGATAAGATACGATTAGATATAATCTAATCCTTTATTCGTCCCACAGTGGGGAGATTTCTCTGAAATTTTCACAGCAGCAAAGGAAAACAAATGTGCAAATATGTAAAAAAAAAAAAAAAAAGATGAAAAAAGAGACCACGAGTAAGTAGTTACGCTATCAAATATATTGCACACAGGTAATATTGCACGGTTTTATTGTTATTGCACATGTGTTGCTTATAAAACTTTGTTATTGTTATGATTGCACAATTAAACAGTAATAACAGTGTATATTTTAGTGACTGGTTCACTGGGAGCAGCTCTAATTGTAAAGTCTAATAGCAGCAGGAGGAAAAGACCGTCTTTATCGCTCCTTCAGACACTTAGGATGTAACAGTCTGTTACTGAAGGAGCTGGAACAGGGGGTGAGAGTCGTTCTGCAGTTATGATGACAGTTTAGTTACCATCCTACTTTCTCCCACCTCCTGTACAGTGTCCAGGGGAATCCTCCGGACTGAGCTGGCCTTCCTGATCAGCTTGTCCAGTCTCTTTCTGTCTGCAGTAGAGATGCTGCTGCACCAGCAGACCACACCATAGAAGATGGTCTGTGATGTAAACTATGATCAGTGATGTTCTTTAGTGATCTTGTGGTGATCTGTAATGGTTCTTTTGTGATCTAGTGATGTTTTGTGGTGGTGGTTCTATAGTAATCTTGTGTTGATCTGTGGTGGATCTTTAGTGATCTTGTGTTGATCTGTTTTAATGAATTGTGGTGGTTCTTTAGTGATCTTGTAATGAACTGTGGTGGTTCTTTAGTGATCTTGTGTTGATTCTATATTGAACTGGTGTTGATCTTTGGTGGTTTTGTAATGGGCCATTTCTGTTATAGTCAGTATAAGGTATTGCTCACTACTGTGCACAATCCACATATTAGGTAGAAGGGAATGATAAAAGGTAAAAGAAAAAACCCTGCCAGTGAAGATACCATCTATTCAGAAATACATTTCCCACAAGCCCTAGTGTGACGCTGCTAGCCGGTAGGCAGCTTAGCGCTGCTGCAATCACATGAGCTTTGTTATTGTAGCCCAGGAGCTGTAATGTCTACTCGTACAGAAACTCGGAGAAGACCAACTACCACCGACCACGAGAATGAAGGTATGATTTTTCTTTTTTTTGTTCGTTGTTTTAAATACTGCTGTCACATTTTCTACTTAAATTATCATATAGAAACGTGAACACTGCACGCATTAACTGCGGCCGCGTCCCAAACCACAAACTCCTGCACTCCCTTGTAGTGTGCACCTCGCACCTGTTACCGGTATAAACCGGTGTACTATTCACACATGCTCTCTCACATGCATATTAAGCTCTCTGGCCATGTTTGTCCTTTGTGCATTTTTTCATACCATATCATACAAATATATATAAAATCATACCATATCATGCAAATATATATATATAATGCTGTAATTACTGTAAGTTATAATGTCTGATTGCACACTTTGCTCTATCAGTCTTTTTTAAGAACTTTAAGCCCACAAGTATATTCACATTTCCTCTTATCATTTCCTTGCTTTGCACCTTTATACATGAACCACCCCCCAAAAAAAGAGAAGTGATTTGATGGTGATGCTACATTAACAACCTACAGTATCATAGGCATCATTTTGGCTCATTGTTTTGGTCTGGTTTGTGGTGTGTCAAGAGCATCAGAAAAATACACCCTGTACAGGACACATGGTTTTCTAGATTTATATTCTGAACTTAAAAAGTGAAAACTGTTTTTTTGTTTGTTTGTTTTTTTAAGATTTTGTGGGTATTTTTAGGTTTTCTAGGTTTAGACAACTCTAAAGATGGCTGTCAATGTCCTTATGTGAATAGCCTGCAATAAAAAATGTTTTTAATCATTCAAAACTCAAAAAAAGACTGAAAAAGACTCAATAACACTTTTAATCTATAGACCAGAGGAGTCAAATCCTATCTCAGAAAGGGCCGGTGTGGGTGCAGGTTTTCATTCTGACCGAGCAGAAGCTGCACCTGAGCCATTTGCCATGGTTGCCATGGTTCCTCTTATTTATGATTTCATAATATTTTATAATAAATAAATAAAAAGGAAATATTGCTCTGTCATCTAATAAACTAATGTAGATTTATTTCCAAAGCTCGGTCCCCAATGTAAAAGTTCTTCTTGCATCCCATCTCTGCATTTATTTCATAAGGTTCTGTAATTCTTTGCGTGATTTTGTCATGAGTCATAAAGACTTTCAGCCCACATCTGAAAATAGTTACAATAGACTGTGTTATTTAAGTAGATTGCATTAGGCTGTTATTTAAGTAGATTGCATTTGTCCATTTTTAGAGCATATTTGGGGACTACAAGAGTTCTATTGTTGACCTGATTACAGAAATATCCCCACTAGTATTGGTTGTTTAGGTCTGTGTGTGTGTGTTTTCTTATTTTTCTGATTTCAGAGCTTTCATGGGACCACGGTAGTGTCAGAGCTTATGCCGGCATTAGTAGTTATCCCTTTGGCTCCTTTGATGACCAACAAGTCAGGTCCTCTGACTGTCCCGTGCATTGCTGCAATTGCATACACAGACACCCAAACAAAGGTGGGCACAGTCTATTTTTGTCATTTTATTTTGCTTTAGTATTCAGTATATTGCTATATTTGCTCACACTCATTTTCCACTTTTACTCTCTGTGTGTAGCACCCAGCTCACACGTTGCTAATGAAACTTGGGATGAAGTAACATGTAGTAAGACCACTATAAATGCTGAAAATGAGGTGGAGGCACAAAAACTTGCCAATAATTACAAGGTAAGTGGTTTCATTCATAGCTAATGAGTGTTGTTTTTTTGTATACACCCATTTATTTAGTTTACTTTTTTTTTTAATGCGTTTTGGTGATCATGTGTTTCCTCCATGTAAAGTTTGGATTCAGAAAGTGGAAAAGCCATGTGACTGAGCGGCCCTTTGAGGAGAGATCAGATATTGTGAAGGAGCTTTATTCAGAGCTCATCATCATTAAAACAAACACAGGTCAGGCTCACTCAGTTACAATAAACCAAACACAGGTCAGACCAGACTGAGTTTAGACTCACTCAATATGACTATACCAAACTACGGCTGAAACGATTCCTTTAGTAGCACAAAAAAACAGGCTTTTGTTGTATTCAAATTAACTTTTTTTGCATTCAATTTTCACGCAAAGGTTATGCACGCTGTGTTTTGCCACTTCCTTTTCTCGCGTTCTGTGTTTCCACTTTGCGCGTATGCAGGGCTTAGACTCTACTTACAAGTGTGCACTTTCTCCCATTAATTTTTATTTTTTTTTATAAATTACAACCGTTGCACGGAAAGTGGTGTTTATAAATGAGACCCCTGGACAGAGAAACTGAAAAGAGGATGCAGAATAAAATGGAGGAACGGAGAGAAATAAATAAATAAGGGAACGGAGAGAAATCGGCGGGTCGAGGAAAAGATTTAGACCAAAGAACACAACTGAAAGTTTCCAAAGTGCAGGATAATTTCAAACAAAAGCACAAAGATAACACCATACATTACAATCACCTTTTTTTTTTTACATTTATTTTTATATTTTTATTTATGCTTTTTTATTTACATATTTGTATTTGCACTTTAATGTAATATAGCTATAAAATGCACTAAATGGGTTTAGTTTTAACAGATTGTAAGTATTGCTCTTTAATAAACAAAAAGTACTTCTTATCCGATTACTCTGTTAATCGATGGCCTTATCGGAAGAATACTCGATTACTAAAATAATCGATAGCTGCAGCCCTAAACCAAACACACATCAGACTCTCTAAATTATAATTAACCAAACACAATTTAGACTTAAAATGATTAAACTGAACATATGCGCTCATAATTATTCAACAAAATACAGGTCATAATCTCTAAATGACATTAAACCCAACACAGAACAGACTGTATAAATGGCATTAAAACCAAACACAGGTCAGATTTATTCAAAATTACTAAACCAAACATAAGTAAGATTGTTATGTGAAACCAGGCAGACTCACACAGTTTAGAGACACTTATTAGACCCCCTGTCCTCTACATCTGCCTCTTTCACCCCAACCACCTGCATGTCTTCCTTCACCACATCCATAAACCTCCTCCTTGTCCTTCCTCTTTTCCTCCTTCCTGGTGGCTCCATCCTCAGCATTCTCCTACCGATATACCCCATGTCTCTCCTCTGCACATGTCCAAACCATCTCAATCTCATCTCCCTCACCTTGTCTCCAAAACGTCCTACATGTGATGTCCCTCTAATAAACTCATTTCTAATCCTGTCCATCGTCGTCACTCAAAACGAAAACCTCAACATCTTCAGCTCTGCTACCTCCAGCTCCACCTCCTGTCTTTTACTCAATGCCACTGTCTCTAAACAATACAACATCTCAGGTCTCACCACAGTCCTATAAACTTTCCCTTTCACTCTCACAGATACACTTCTATCACAAATCACTCCTGCTATCACTCTTCTCCACCCACTCCACCCTGCCTGCACTCTTTTCTTTACTTCTCTAACACACTCTCCATTACTTTGCACTGTTGACCCCAGGTACCTGAACTCCTCCACCTTCTCCACCTCTTCTCCCTGCAACCGCACCCCTCCACTGCCCTCCCTCTCATTCACACACATGTACTCTGTCTTACTCCTACTGACTTTCATTCCCATTCTCTCCAGCGCATACCTCCACCTCTCCAGGCTGTTCTCCACCTGCTCCCTACTTTCACCACAAATCACAATATCATCCGCAAACATTATTAGGTAATAATCAGACGCAATTGAGCTAGATTAAACAAAACAAAAAAACAGGCTCAATTATCGCAATTAAACAAAACAAAATTTAGACTCAGATATAATCATTAGGTCAGACTTGATTAAATTAGATTAAGCCAAACGGAATACAGGACAGATTCAATACATGTTAATACATATTAAGTCAAACAATGTTTAAATATACTGAAAAAAATTAAATGATTAGATTCAATGCTAAATGTCACTTAACCAAACAGAACAGGCTGAAATGAATCAAAACCATTTGCATTCACTCACTATTAATACATACAAAACAAGGGTGAAGTATTAAATACATATAAATAAGACTGAAACATCACTTTAACTTATTTATTTAAAATAAATAAATGTAACAAGAAAAGTAGATGTTAGGTCTATTATTATTATAACATTTTGTGTGTAATAATCTTAATTATTACCACATATTAATTGTAATGATATTTTTAAATGATACATTTTGATAAAAGTATATTAATAATTTTAATAATCTCACAGTTTTCTTCTGTTCCCTCCCTCTGTTTTGTCAGGCTCCCTAATTACATGTGGCAATGTTGTGTATATATTTTTATTCGGTTGGTGGATCTCTCTTGTGTACCTTCTCATCAGTATCATGATGTACATCACCGTTATTGGAGCGCCTCATGGTAATCTGTGTTTACAACAAAGTCATTACAACATCTAAACTGTGTACTTTTTTACACTAGTTTTTTTTAAACTAGCTTTTGCTTCTTTTTAGGTAAATTGTGTTTCAGATTGTCCCGTTACGTTCTTTGGCCATTTGGAAAAGCAGTACATAAGGTTGACATTTTACTATCATATCGTTATTCTGCATGCATTGTTTTCATAGTATCTTTTTTAGATAAAGTGGCAATAGCCATAGATAGGTGTGAGAATATTTCATTTAAAGCATTTAATGCCCTGAATAGTGTAGTATAAAGATGTCGAACAGCGGTCCCCAACCTTTTTTGCTCCCCGGACCGGTTTAATGTCAGACAATATTTTTACGGACCGGCCTTTAAGGTGTGACGGATAAATACAACAAAATAAAATTATACGACCGGCATAAAAACGGGTATTTTCTAAATATAATAATAAACGTGAATCCACTGTGTTGTTTTTTGTTCATTTTGCTAGCTTGGGGGTTTCAATTTAGTGGTAATGTATATGTGTTAGCGGCCGGGGCAGCCCTTTTAAGAAGGTAGTGTATGTAGGTAAGACATGTGACTGAGGTATCATGACATGCATCAAGAGTGAGTCATAGACAGATGTGGCGGAGAGAATTCGTAAATTTTTCAAAATAAAATATCGTTCAGAATCAGATAATAAATAAAATAGAAATAATGTAATTTTTAACAATTGACCCATGGACTGGTGCTGGTCCGTGGCCTGGGGGTTGGGGACCACTGTCATAGAGTACATCAGCACAGAACAAACCACCTGTCAGAATGTCAAAATTGAGCTTCTTTGTCTGTTCTCTCAGGCGAGTGGTTCAATGTCAAATGTCAGTGCTAAACAACGCACTGATTTACTAGGTGAAGGGGATGAAGCGAATCCAGCCTCTCCCCTCCTAAGAGCCACTCCAGTGGTAGAGGATGTGGTGGAATCATGCAGGCCTCCAGAGCAGTCGTACTGGGTAAAGTACCAGTTAAAATATCAAAACAAAAAAATGAAAAGAGTGAATTATAAATATTTTTGCAAATAAACTTTTAAGGCAGTCCTCCAAGACCTGTCAAATGTTGCTAAATTCAATCAGACAACAAAACTGAAAACTCCAAACTGATTTTTAACAACAAAAACATTTTCTGCATACAACATAACCCCTTTCTACTTTTGAAAAAACACCTCTAGTTTGTACTACTTTGCCATTCTTGACAAACTAACTTATAACAACTTCTATTAACTGTGTTTCTCTTTCCAGAGTCATCTAAGTGTGTATGTTTGGGTGCTGCTGGGGTACCCCCCTCTTGTTGTGGCCCATCTCATATTGTGTGTACTCTCCTGGCTTTTGGTTGTCACCATCCCTGTGTCCAAAATGAGTATCCGAACCCTGAGCAACGTCTTACTAATCCCTCCTGAGCAAGTTCTCATAAATGACACCACTGGAGTGAGAATGTTTTTTAAATAAAAATGTACATCTTGCAGTACTTTATGGTGTAATGTACTATAAAGATTGATATATTTCTAGTTTTAAGTTCATACATGCTGTGAAACAATTAGCAGTTTTCCAATAAGCTTGATGCGAGATCTGAAGTTAACTATTTTTATGATTAATCATGGACATATGGTACGTAGCTTGGCTAAACATACACTATGTGGACAAAAGTTTGTGGAAACCTGACCGTAAAATTGGTATGTGCTTTTTGCACATACAGTATTTTGTCCCCATTTGAGAAATAATAATTCATTCTTTATTCTTCTGGGAAGATATTCCACTAAATTTTGTAGTGTGCTTGTGTAGATAGAAGTTAGTAAAGTCAGTAGTCACCTCTAGAGAGAACCACATATGGCTGGAGAAGTCAGATGTCCCAATAATTTTGTACATATAGTGTAGTTTATTGCAGCTTTTATTTATTTGTCTGTTATTTTATTTTATTTTATTTAATTTTTATGTTAAAATTGCAGGAAAGCGAAGGTCAAGCCATCCTGTGCTGCTACCATGCAGTGAATCTTTATTACTACAAGTACACAGTTGATGGAATCAATGTTTTTGCTGTCAGTATCCTTCTAAATAAAGCAAGTAGAAGTGATGTAGATTGATAGATGAATGGAAGTTTCTAATATGTGACATTCAATGTGAATTAAAATTTTAGTGTTCTTGTCAAGTTTCCCCGTGGGTTTCCTTAGATAACTGTTTCTAGATCTTCTTCCTTTGGTCATCGTCTCTCTAGTGATTGGCTTTGTGGACCAGAGCAACCAGTTCATCAATGCTGAGGTTAAGTTCACCACTTCAGTATGTTCACTCATCCCATTGTCCTACTATATTGGAATGGGAATCGCCAGGTGAGCAAAAACATAAAAGTAAGGTTTTATATAAACACACACTCTTTTATACAT
>JAAIIK010000128.1:2290901-2334148 GCA_014706435.1 Silurus glanis
ATATATATATATATATCTTTATTTATTTGTTATTTGATATTTTGTGCACATTTTTATATTTTTTAAAAAGGAATGATACATCTATATCTGCATGACAGTGAATGTAAAATGTAATAGAATCAGTGGCATTTTATTGGCCAATATTAAGTGATTTTAATACTTTGTATTCAGTTTGTATTCAGAGGATTCACACTGTTGTCTGCACATTTGCAGCTGTTTTCTTTTATTCTCACCAGATTAATTTATATGAACATTATTAACACCTGGATTTTTTTTTTTTTCTTTTTTTGTCTCTGCCTCTGCCTTTGTTTGTATATAGTATTTCAGCTCAGAGTAACTTTGCAGTCGGCGCAGTGGTTAATGCCACGTTTGGCTCGATCATCGAGCTGACCTTTTACATTACAGCCTTGCTTAGGGGCCGATACCAGGGCAACAAATGTTTACAAGAGATTGTGAAAGCAGCATTGACTGGGACATTGCTTGGATGCATTCTATTCATCCCAGTAAGAGATCCAGTCCAGACACATCCCTATGTAGCTACACAGTCTGTAAGCTTTCTCTTACTCTCGTTCTTCCTTTCTCAAATAATGCTAAGGGGATCTGTATGATCATTGGAGGGCTGAAACACAGGGAGCAGAGGTTTAATAGCCGCTCAGCTGGAGTCAGTGCTTCTCTACTTTTCATATCTGTTGGGGGTGAGTAATCTTTCTGCCTCTCTTTCTCTCTCCCTCTCTCTATTTTTCTTCTCTCACTTACTGCACATTCCACAGTGATCCTGTGTGTTGAAAAACACCACTTCTAGTAATGATTACATTGATCCTTAAATTGTGTCATCCTCCTCAGATGGTTATATGTATTTCACACTAGATTCCCAGGTAGATGTAAATACAAAATGTATTAACCAAAAACTCACCATCAAAAACCGATGAGAGGAAATTTAGGAGCACATCAACACAGTGTCAGAACAAAAGAAGCTTAGGTTCTTATGGAACATCACATGCTTATTGCTGATTGTTTACAGTACAAAATGGTGGAAAGTTGAAAGATGTTACCTGTAAATATGACATAAATTTATGACCAAAACTTATCTACTGATGCTTATTTTTATAACAGCACAGTTTGGAAATATGGGTTGCAAAATGGTTTCTTTAGCTTCCGTTTAGTTCAGGGACTTTTGGTTCTGATCGTTCCGACAGCAAACTAAAAAATTACGTCTTTCTGTGATAGGTGTGTTTGCCCCCACACTATTCTCTAAGGCTTATGGGAATCTGGTGTGTGAAGACTGCACTAACTCCTCTGCGACCAATAGTAGCAATGGGTCTTTCACCTGCAGGAACTGCCACTATGACTTGGTAGGAAATTTTTACACTCAGATCTTAAATGCCCTTCTTATAAAGCTGTTATGTAAAATAATTAGCTTGAATAGCTTATTAATCCTCAATTATTTAATTTTCTTTCTTTGTTTCTTTAGAGTCAAAACAACTACAGCCTGTTTCATAGCCATATTGAGTAAGGAGCCATTGTTTATTTTTAGCTTCCTTCCCATGTTATTCCTAAAGCACCTCTGGGTTAAGCAGTAGATTTTTCATTGCTGTCTCACAGACCCCTGGTGTACACAGTGTCCGTTCTCCTACCAGTGTCCTACATCATCGGCCTTCTGTTCACTCTGAAGACTCATTCACACATTTATGACATTCATGTCGGTGATGGAAGCGGTGAGGTTTCAGCTACACCAAGAAATATTGAATGAACTGAATGAGCACATGGAAAAACATAAAACCCTTCACATGTATTATTGAAAGAATTTGCTTGTGTGTGTGTGTTTGAGTGAGTAGCAGCAGGTCATCTCGGTGCAGTGGTCCACTGGTCTCGCTGGAGAGCTCTGCTCATTTTGATTATCGCCACAGTGCTCATGTCCGCCTGTGCTGACCTCGTCACTGAGCACATCCATTCCATACTGAGCCACCCGAACATCTCCCAGGTATGTCCTGCAAAACACATACTAAATAGAAATCACGTTAACTCCACTCAGAACACCCAGAACTCTCACAGTACACTGAACATCACACATAAATTTTTTTTTTTGCTTTTTATGTTCATCTTACTTTGATCCCTCTGCTGGCATCTTATCAGTACTTTATAGGTGTGACAGTTCTGGCCATGGTTCCTGAAATCCCAGAGATAATTACGGGTATACAGTTTGCACTTCAGAATAATATCAGCTTGAGGTGAGTTTCCTGCTACACAAGAACACATTTTTAATATTGTGCATCAGTGAGGTAGCAGATACCCAATTCTTTGTGAGATGTCTGTGTTCCACTGCTACACACTTCTACACACTTATTATTCTGTGTGCACAAGTGGTGCCATTTTATATGCATCACTAATGTGCACTTTTTTATTTCAACCCCAATTCCAGAAAAAGTTGGGACACTGTGTAAAATACATACAGAATGCAATGATATGCAAATCTTATAAACCCATATTTTTTTTTACAATCTTAAAGTGAGAGAGTCTTTCAGAAGTAAAGATGGGCAGAGCTTCACTAATCTGTGAAAGACTGTGTCTACAAATTGTGGATAAATATAAGAATAAAGTTCCTCAACATAAAATTGCAAAACAGTACAATATCTTATCATTTACAGTACATAATATCAACAAAAGTTTCAAAGAATCTGGAGAAATCTCAAGGGACAAGGTTGAAAATCTGCAGAAATCGCTGTCTATGAACACAGATTGCTGTGCCATCCACAAATCCTGGTTAAATCGCTGTCATTTTATTTAATGACATTTGCGAGATTTATAAGGTTTGCATTCATTGCATTCTGTTTTTATTCACATTTTTCACAGTGTCCTAATTTTTTTGGAATTTGGGTTGTAGGTACATTCGTTCATTTTACCTATTGTAGTCCATTTGTTGAATCTAGTCAGCCTCCAGGAATCAACCCAGGACTAAACAGTTGACTATGTTTAGACGAATGATTAATTCCAGGTCGTAATGTGACAAAAAATGAAGTTAAGAGGGGGTGAATACTAATTCAAGGCGCTGTCTGTGGCCAGTGATGCTTGTCTGGTCTGTATAATTATATTGCTGCTGTGATGATGTGTTTTTCAGTTTAGAGGTCGGACGCTGCATTGCGGTTCAGGTGTGCATGATTCAGATCCCTATACTCATCCTGTTCAATGCCTTTTACGTAAGTCGCTTTGGAAAACACTTTAATGCAAATGACTCAGGCATTTAATATCATTTAATATAATGAACTGATTATGCATAATTATTATTCTTTTTTTTTTCTTTTCTTTTTTTTTTTTTTTAGAAGAAAATGCTTTTTTTTTGGGTCTTTACAAACAAAACCTACTCAGCTATTTTATAAAAAAGTAGACATAGCTTTGAAGGGGAAGCTGAACATTTTTATAATTGCATGGAAATTTTATATACCGTATTTTTCGGACTATAAGCCGCTACTTTTTTGCCACGTTTTGAACCCCGCGGCTTAAACATCGAAGCGGCTATTTTATGGATTTTTCCTGGGTTTTTCCCGGTTTCACAAACTTTAAGCAAAAAACTGAACCCCATAACATTAGACCAATGAAATTTCCGAAAGGAAACAAAAAAAGCACCTCACCTGTGTGATAAACTCCCCAGAGAAATACAGTGGTACCTTGACCTACGAGTTTAATTCGTTCCGTGGACGAGCTCGTATCTCAATTTGCTCGCACATCAAATCAGTTTTCCATATTGAAAATACTTAAAATGGCATTAATCCGTTCCAACCCTCAAAATGACACCCCGTTTTTATGTTTCATGTTATTAAATTGGAAAATACATTTCTAAATAACAAATCTTGTATAAAAACATAATAGAAAGAGTATGTAATGATATAATAAGGTTTTATTCAGTGTATTTTCCTTGGAGATGAGACGACTTGAGCTAACGAAAACGCCGGTGTGTGTGTGTGTGGAGGGGGGGGTAGAGGCGTTAAGCGGAGGCGGAGGGAAAACTCGTTTTTTACTATCACTCCTGTACACTACGTATCCCTAAACTTAAAATTTGTACTTTTTCTTCTTTGCTTATCTTAATTTTCGTCACAATCTTAGCTTTCTGGCTTCGCTTCGCCATCTAGCAGCGGCGTCTCGAGCTCGTATCTCAATTTTTTGCTCGCGTAACAAAGCAAAAAAAAAATCGACCGAGTGACCGCTCGTACCTCGGAAAACTCGTACATTAATGCACTCGTAGGTCAAGGTACCACTGTAGTTGTGAAAGGAAGGAGGAAGACAGTGAACAATGACTTTCTTGGTCGGCTACTGTTTAGATACAAGCCGTTGTAGCGCGTTGAGTCAGGGTGAAGGGAGAGCTCACTAAAACTCCAGTTGCAACAGAAATCATATAAGCACAGACAGGTTTCCAAAACTCGTGCTTTTTTATTTTTCTTGGCAACAGCGTTATGGGTTAGTCAAAGAAACTTAGAATTGAGCATCAGAAAATAAAAAGGACATAATCCTCGGTCTCCACGCACGCAGTAATACCGGAAGTATGCAGTGCCGGTCTTTTCCCAAAATACCGCTATGCTCCTAAAGGAAGCGCAACATATTTCACCCGTTACACCGTGTGTAACGTGTCTTTCGTTAAAGCCTGTGTAAAGTAAATTAGTGTAGACACCTGCGGCTTATAGACAGGTGCGGCTTATTTATGTTAAAAATAAAAATATTTGTCAATATATAAGGGTGCGCTTTATAGTCCGGAAATTATGGTATATATGTAAAAATTGTAAAATGCATTTCAAATCAAGAGTTTTTCCAAAGCTGCATTGTAATAGCACTGTGACTATTAAATGAACATATTGATGAACATTTTACAGATAAATCATATGAATTATTATCTCCTTTCTTTTTTTGTAAATAGGATGTGGGCTTTGTGCTCATCTTCAGCGACCTGCATCTGTGGGCCAGCATCTTCAGTGTCATCCTTGTCAACTACATATTTATGGATGGAAAGTCTGATTACTTTCAAGGTAAGTTTTAATGGGTCATATGGTATAATCTGTTCATGGATGCTCCTTTGTTACAAGGAAATAAATTAAATTGTGATCTCTAATATTTTAGATAGCACACACTCTTGGGTTTAGTTTATGTTGCATTCCAATCCATCCTGCCTTTTATGTCAAATCATATTTAATATTAAAAAACACTTGTGTTTTATTGGCTTTTTGGAAGGGGTTTTCTAAGATTAAAACAATATTTGCTTATTTTATGATAGAGTAGGGATGTTTATTCTCAACTTTCATCAATTTTCTATCAATTTTCAAAGTAAATACAAAGTCTAAGCCTGTTTAAAATGCAGCAAAAGTTGTATCAGTTTTAACATGACCAAAGTCCTGTTTAATTCATCGAGAACATCATCCCCACCTGCCTCCTCAGGTGCATTCTTCTGCTGTAAAACATCAAATCATATTCAGACATTTTGACTTACCTTTTGATCATACTAAAGAAATACTTTCTTGAATCCTGGCACCAGTTTATGTTACTTATTTTATACAGCTAATACAATGATTTTATTAGGCAGATTTTCTCAGTTCCTGATCGGGTTGGTTAAAAGTGGTAAACCAGAACCTAAAATATAATCCCAAACATAATTTTTAAATCCCAGCCGAAATATTTGAAATGTAATATCCAAACCCAAATAAAAAAAATCTTGTCAGCTTTTTAGTCATTTCATATCATGCTTTAAAAAAAAATCTCCACAAATCTGTCTAATAAAAGATCTAATAACTTTGTACATAAAAAAAAAATTCATTGTGATTTATTTAATTATTTCTCAGGCACAGCTCTCGTGGTTGTGTATCTCATCCTCCTTGCGCTCTACTTCTTCGCTCCTTCACCAGCAGGTTGTTAATCAGAAGACTGCTCTCAATTGCACTTTTCTGGACTAAATCAACAATCAAAGTGCTTTTCTACTGTATTAACACGTCATCACATATCTACATTCTGGATTGCAGCTGACTGATGCACAAAATTAATTATAATCAATAATGAAAAACAGGTACAATTAAGCATTAATTTGCCTGAACTAAGTCATTACTGCAGTTATTTTCTTAAAATGCACTGAAGTGCTGAATTGACTGCTGAAAGTGTTGTTGATGATACATTAAAGTTACTGGATCTCCTTACGCATTAGTGTTTTGATTTCTTGTCAGCATGTGTGTCATTAATGAGGTGTAGATTTACAGTATGAATGTGTGTCTGAAATTTTCTTTACAACATCATGGACTTTATTTAGATATCAAACCACGGGGCAAAGTTTTGTCTGCACTTGAAACCCTTTAAGCAGTATTATGTAGACTTTGTGTTTTTTCTAGTTTCTCATGTGCTGCAGTGTCAGGGAAACAAACATGTCTCTCTACTTTTTAACATTTTATCCTTTATTTGCATTACTTTTAATCCAATAATCTAATGTAGAAACAAACTAGTTATAATGACAAATAGAATTATTTGGGGTTTTTTTTGTAGTTTATCTCATAATCTCTGAATTAAGATGAATCAAGATGAATTAATTTCACCTGTGATTATCTTTTTACAAATCAGCATTAAGAGTTATTCATTTTTCCCTACATATCCTGCCTTTTTCCTCTTCCGTCTCTTGATTATATTATCTAAAATACAAAATATGTTGGACAAATTACTTATTTTATTTAATTATTTACCATTAATGTTTACGGGAAATGTATGGCATTTAATGTCTTCCTGTTTATTTTAAGAAAAATATTGTAAAGAAGGTGCACTAAGGTCCATAAATATTTGGACATCATTTTTTTTTTTTTTTTTCCCCCTGCTGTCTACCACAGTGTGTTGTGATTTAAATTAAATAATGGATAAGACCTTTTAGTGCATAGTTTGGTTTGAGTATTTACATCCAGATCAGGTTAATGTTGTAGTAATATTAAAGCCCTTTTTAGATCTGTTACAAGCTTTTGAATATCATGTACATCAACAAACCTTTTTTTTATTTAAAAATGTACAATTGAGTCTAAAAATAAAATCCCATTAATGAAAATGCTTCAATTTTGCATTGGTTACTAATTTAATGCAATATACTTTATTACACATTATCAGCGAAATCTTTGTGAATCTCTACATGCTATATTTACATGAAGCATGGATTTCAAAACCTGACAATCCATGTTAGACCAAATTCATGTGTGTGTTGGTTGAACACATGCTTTAATGGAAAAGTTAAGATGAGAACAAATCTAGCCATTTCTACAAAGAAGTTAATATGCTCAAGATCACAAATTTGCTTAATTTTAAATAAAGATCTAGAAATAGCTAATTTATTTTCTTAATTTTAAAATGTAAAAGAATTAAAAAACTTTCTGTTCATTTCCAGATTTGGGTGAAAACAAAATCCCAGATTGTCACTGTACAAACCATTTCATAAAAATATGATGTATTTTTTTTAAATGCATTGACACCAAGTAACTCTGTTAATAGAAAGTCGATAAATGGTCAGATACCAAGTTATGCTATACAGAACTCAAGTTTGCACGCATTCTCCTACTGAAGCCAGTAAAATAGGTGTTTTATGGTTGCATTTACAAACATATCTGGTTTGGAGAGTTGCGAAAGTTTGACATGGATGGACTGAAGCGTTATTTTCTGCACCATGCTTTACATCTCGCTTTTAGGCTATAGAATTCTGTGCGGAACTGAGGGTTCACCACTGCGTAAATGATCGGGTTGGTGAGGGATGTCATGCAGGCAATGGAGACCACAAGGAGTTCGACTTCCTCGATGAGCTATGAAATAGAAATGTTAAGAAGGAAGTGTCATTCTATCAAAATATATATGTTTAGGTAAAAGCTCATGTGTCTGAGTGCTGTGGATACATTATTTACATGTCATTAAGCTTATATTTAACTGGTAAACAAATACAGCCTTTAAACTTGCATTAATTTGTTTAGCTTTAGCTGATTGTCATATACAGATTAAACCAAAAGATTTACACTAATTTTCATATATGCATAACTCATACATATTAATCATGCTTTACTATTTGCTTTTACTCATCAGCTTGACATGTTAGAATGTGTGTGGCATCAGACTTACATCCCAGATCTGATTTCTGTTCAGAAACATGTTCAGGAGCACTGTCCCAATCAGTGGCATCCAAAAGACTATGAAAGTAAGAATAATGTAACCAGAGCGCTTGGCCAGCTTGCTCTCTTTCTTCTTGTTGCTCTTGTCCTTGTTGGCAAAGGATGGCATCATACACACTTCGCCCATTATCTCCAGGGTTTGGCCTGCTGAAGCAGTTTGAGCATCATCTGCTTTCGGAGGAACCTGCTCCGAGTTTGGTTTCTCGTCATTTTTTGAAGGATCACCTTGGTTTCTCTCAACGTACTTTGGATCTGTTAGTTCAGCATTGTGGTTATGCATTTCTAAAACAATTGTCACAAATTGTTTTTTGGTTGCTGCTTGGGGAACCTGGTCAGAGTTTGGTTTCTCAGCCTCTTTAGGTGGATCACCTGGATTCTCACCCCCGTTCCCCAGATCTATCAGTTCGGTTGTGTTGTGGTGAAGTTCAGAAACAAGAATCAGACTTTGCTGGTTTGAATATTCAAGTGTCTCCTCTGTCTTGACAAGCAAGGTTTTGGTGTCGATAAAAAGATGTTGACTTTTAGCAACAGCTGAAATAGTCTTTTGGCTCTCATGATCTCTGCTACGTGGCTTGGTACCATGTTCTGGCCTATTTGCCTCTTGCATGAAATGTGTATCATGAATTTCATTCTGTGTCACTGCTTCAGTCACAATGGTGACCTTGGTTTCCACAGCTTCTTGCACTTTAGTCTTGCCTTCAAGAACTTTTTGGTAAGGTGGGGCAGAAGTGCCCTTGTCAAAAATCTTTTGGTTGTGTGCTTTGACCAGGATGAATATGTGCAAATAAAAACCAACGATAAGCACCAAGCACACAGACCATACAGGCAACAAGACGTAACGTCCAAATGAGCCATATGTCTTAACAGCATCCCAATGCAAAGCTCTACATTGAACATAGACCGAGGAGTCTTTGGCAAATATGACACACAGGGCTGACACCACAATGGCCATGGCCCAAGTGAGCGGGATCCACACTTTAACTCGTTTTCTTCGCTCAGCAACCTTAAATGGATTCGCAATGGCTTGGTGTCGCTCAGCGCTAATGCTTGCCAGAGTGAACAACTGGACACAACAGCTGAGGGAAAATGACATCACCTGGCCATCACAGAGAAGGTCCCCAAGGTCTCTGGTGTTGTTTACATTCAAGACGACAACCAGAAGCAATGGACAGTCAGTAGCACATCGCAGCAGGTCTATGACTGCGAGATTAACCAACAGTGCATTGGTGGAGGTCTGGAGGGATTTCTGATTATACACAGCATACGTGACAAAAAGGTTGGCTGCAATTCCTACAAAAAACGTTACGAGCAACACTGTACAGTTGATAATCAAGATGGCCAAATGGACATTTTTTTGCCATGTATCATTATTAACTGGTCCCCAAGGATTAGTGAAGTTACCAATCATTTCCAAGCTGCATTTAACATACTGACATAGCACCTATTATCGATTCTTTCTCTTTAATTACCTAAAGAGGCTACACACTACTAATCAAAGTGAAACATTTCACATACAACCATGAGCCTTCACTACATGAAAATATTTTCACTAAAAATGTCTCAGGGAGAAAAGTTTTACACTGGGAGTAAATTTTGCAGAGTAAAAGTAGATTAATAGATGTGAACAGACAGATAACAATAGCAGATACTCCATTTTTGTAAATTGAGTGGTCAGATTAAAACACATTAACTAAATAGTGAATCAAATCCTAAAGCATTCATATGATTATAAATCTAATATTTGATAACAGTTAACATACCTCAGAAATTAGGCTCAATCTTCTAAATCTCTTGTTGCTTAATCTCCAACTGATTTTTAAGTATCAATAACAGGTGCTATGCTTTTGATTTTTAATCCATCCCTGTTGTTTTCATATTCACTGAGTGAAAACGAGAAAACTCTAATAATCGTTGCGTCTTCAGTTGAGTCTTCTGTATTTTGAGCAACTGCAAGTGCTTTTCGTTTTAGCCTGGAAACTCCATGACAACCACACTGCTTACGTTGCATGGCCATTTTTCAATTAACACCCTGCCAGGGCACAATCCAGGGGGGGATTGTTGTTTTTATAAAGTCAATTCATTAGCGCACAGACATTTAAATCCATCCTGAGGCACAGCCAATTACACACAGAGGGGGTGAACGTGATTAGATTATCATTTTATTCCATTTAGAATTGTCTATAAGATGCATCTATTAATAATAATAGATTCTGATGATAAATGATAGATACAAAGATTGAGAATTTCTTTATTGTAACTTTTCTGTTTTTTTTTTTTTTTTTTTTTGTTTGTTTTTTTTTTTGAGAATTTGCGTTAAACAATATGACACAATTTTCATGATTTTACAGTCTGATGAATTCACTATATTCTCTGCAGAGAATTATAGACACCAATCAGCTATAACATTAAAACCACCTGCCTAATATTATGAGGTGCCAACAAAACCAAAAGGCCTGGACCGCCCTAAGACCTCTGAATGTGTTCTGTGGTATCTGGGGACAAGATGTTATCAGCAGATCTATTAAATTCTGTAAGTTGTGAGCTTGGGCCTCCATTAATAAGCCTTGTTTGGGCATTTGGAGTCTGAGTCTAGAAATCCAGAAACCATTCCAGACCAAAAAATAAGGGGAAAATAAATATTTGACACATCAGCATTTTTTATCAGTAAGGGGATTTCTAAGTGGGCTATTGACACAAAATTTCCACCAGATGTAGCCATCAAGCCAAATATTGAATTCATGCAAAGAAATCAGAACATTTAAGTATACAAGTTGAGTCATAATAAATAAAGTGAAATGACACAGGGAATAAGTATTGAACACATGAAGATATCAAGGTGCAAAATGGCATAGAAAGCCAGGAGATCACCTGAAATCTGTCAGTATTGAGAGAGAAACCCTGCCCCCTATCAGTACTAATTGATATCAGCTGCTTTAGTCCTAATTGATGGCCTATAAAGGCTTCTCATTACCCAGGAGGCACACAGGAAAGACTTCATGATGGGTAAAAGCAAAGAACTCTGTCAAGATCTTCGTAATCTTATCATTGAAAAGCATTTTGACTGGAATGGTTATAGGCGCATTTCCAGAATGCTGAATGTTCCTATGAGCACTGTGGGGGCCATTATCCGGAAATGGAAAGAGCATCAGTTCACCATAAACCGGCCACGTGTTCAGGTGCTCCACATAAGATCCCTGTCCGAGGAGTCCAAAGAATAATCAGGAGAGTTCGCCAAGAGCCAAGAACCACTCGGGCAGAACTTCAGGAAGACCTTGCATCAGCAGGTACTGTTGTTTCAAAGAAAACTATAAGCAATGCACTGAACCGCCATGGCATCCATGCATGCTCACCACGCAAGACTCCATTGCTGAACAAAAAGCATGTTGAGGCTCGGTTAAAGTTTGTGAAAGAGCATTTGGAGAAGCCTGTGGATTATTGGGAGACTATAGTATGGTCAGATGAAAGCAAAATTGAACTTTTTGGCAGTCATTCTACACACCATGTTTGGAGAACGAATGGCGCTGCCCACTACCCCAAGAACACCATACCAACAGTTAAGTTTGGGGGTGGAAGCATCATGGTTTGGGGCTGCTTTTCAGCTAGGGGTACTGGCAGACTTCATATTATTGAAGGCAGGATAAATGGAGAAATGTACCGGGACATTCTGGATAAAAGTCTGCTACCATCTACCAGAAAGCTGAAAATTAAAAGAAGGTGGACATTTCAGCAAGACAATGATCCCAAACACAAGGCCAAGGAAACAATTAAGTGGTTTTAAAGAAAGAAAATCAAGTTGCTTGAATGGCCCAGTCAATCACCTGACCTAAATCCCATAGAAAATCTATGGAGAGAACTGAAGATCAAGGTTCATAAAAGAGGCCCAAGGAACCTTCAAGATTTAAAGACCATTTGTGTGGAAGAATGGGCCAGAATCACTCCTGAGCAATGCAGATGACTGGTCTCTCCATACAAGAAGCATCTAGAAGCTGTAATCACCAACAAAGGCTTTTCTACAAAGTATTAAATAAAGTGTGTTCAATACTTGTTCCCTGTGTCATTTCACTTTATTTATTATGACTCAACTTTTATACTTAAATGTTCTGATTTCTTTGTATGAATTCAATATTTGGCTTGATGGCTACATCTGGTGGAAATTTTGTGTCAATAGCCCACTTAGAAATCCCCTTACTGATAAAAATGCTGATGTGTAAAATACTTATTTTCCCTGCTGTATATATTATATATATATATATATATATATATATATATATATATATATATATGTATATATATTTACAGAAAACAGGAAATATTTAATTCCCCATAATTCCAGTCACGGCAGATAGATATATATTAAATCAAGACCGATTAAATCATAAACATCATTTGTTTAAGTGTAAATCATTCAAAAATATAGAAAATATCTTACCTTGTAAAATCTCCACATCTTCTCAACCATATCTTCCTTTGTCGATGAATCAGTATTGCAGGAATTATTCCTGACTTGCCGCCTTTTTTCCGACTATAAGGCGCATGTGCAACGTCTACATTTGCACCTTATGGCAGCAAATCACGTATAGGGCATGTAATTTGATCAGGTCGGTTTCGAACCCATTACATTGTTTTTATGAAAGAGTAATTTGGAACAATATTTATTTTACAGCATTTTAAATATATCTGACTGGATATATTTAGATATATCTTATTTGAATTGTTTGCTTAACTTCAATTAGTGGGAGGAATAATTCTTTTGAGTGCACATACCTGGCTATTTACATGGTGATAAAGAAAACTTGATTGAACAGACCAAGCCTCCTTCTTCCTTGCTTGATGGTCCCCTTTCTGATGCTCAGGTGCCCATTGTAGGTGATTTTGAGACTTTTTGCCAGGGCATTTGTTAAAGGAGTCTCCAGTGTCAGCAATTTATAACTATGAGATTCTAAGCTGTAACTTGTACTAACTTGTACTGTTTTCCAACACAGCTAAGAATTATAAAGAATTGTGGTTTCTCTGTAACTGCAAATTATTTTTCTTTTTATATTAACAAGAAAAAATAGGTTGTTGAGGAAACAATTTGGGTTTCGTGTAAAAAAAAAAAAAAAAAAAAAAAAAGGTTACAACATGAATTCACATGTTATTCATTAATAAATTCCATAAATTATATAATAAATTTGTTGCCAATTTGCTGTAGTACAAACTGGATAAACACTGACATGGTGAGATGAACAAAAAAAAAAAATCACTTCAGAGAGGAAATTACAATCATCCTGTGATTTATGTAGTGTATGTTAGGTTTTATTCCACACCTAGTTATTCTTTTTGTCCTGTCTGTGACACAGAACAGAGCGTTTAAATTTAATAAATGGAACAAATAGCAATCTTTCCATCTGTGATAACCAAGTAATAAAGCAGCAGTGTACTTAATTACCTGATATCCAAACATATATAAAAGTATAGTAAAACAGAAAGGACTCCATTGCATGTAATTAGTTTTTTTTTTTTTTTTTTTTTTTTTTTTTTTTTTTTTTTTTTTTTTTACAAATCATAAAATACCCATAAATTAAAATGTAAACATAGATAAAATACAATTTTGATACGGATAAGTATCTCCCGTGAAATTGTTTAATAAATAAAATCACAAGTGATTTCAAATGAAGGCCATCACAAAGCAAATACAATAAACCATGAACAAAATTAATAGAGCTTTCCCATTCAATTCAATTAAAAAAGCACATCTAATAAAACTAGTTCTATTTAAGTCATTTCTGGATGAAAATTTAGTGCAAAGATTATTTTTTTAATACATTACAATACGGTCATTAATAAGTGACAGCTGCTTTAACCAGACACAATTTCAGATACCGTACATCATCATCACATACTGTGAATGAGAGGTTTAAGTCATTTATAAGAATAGTAATATATAGTATATAGCAATGTCTAGCCAATTAAAACATCTGCTACTAAAGCAGCATACACCACAAAAGCTGTTTAAAAGCATATAATGCCTCAGCAACTTTGTACAGTTTGTCTGTAAAAGTGACCTATGCATTATTTTATTCCATTAAAATGTTTTTCAAATATCAAATGCAATGGATGTAAATAAGCTCCCAATGCCAATGTAATAATCAAAACCACATTACGAGGTTTTCATAACACAGTTCAGAAAAAAATGCCAGTCAAGAGATACATCACTGAAAAGTTCAACACAGAATAAGTATGCTGCAAATATAAAAATAAGATATTTGCATCTTAAAATACTAAAGCGCTACAGCATTTAACAGCTGGGAGACATTGACCTACTGTAGTATGTCACCTGAATTATGAATTTTAGGCCTAGTAGAGCTAAGCCCTATAATCTAAACATATACTGAGAAGAACATGCAAACCTTCTACTTCTTTTTTTTCCCTTCCACACATACGTTAAAACCTTCATGTGTACTTCGGTTTCTTCACCACTACCAGTCCTTACTATAATCACTTGTATGTGGCTGATTAATCTGCAATCAGAATACAAGCACTGCAGTGCTGTTGTGGATTATGTAATAATACCACATTATTAGCCCTGCTCTAGTCAGAGTTTGTGTGATGGTTCTGGAAGGGATTTTTAACGGCTCCTGTGCTGGACTGCTCTGGGCAGAACGAGGCCTCGTGCTGAAGTGGAGCACGGCGAGGATAGAATGTGTGCTGCAGGTCGTAGTTGAGCAGGCAGCTAAGGGAAGCCATGTAAATGTCTGCAAAGCGCGAGAGGCGGCGGGAGAAATACGTCGGGTTGTGATATGTGCGGAACAGACTGCCGAACTGACTGTTGAACATGTCCTTTGCCTGAGACCTGCCACATCAAGATCACGGTTATTCACAGGTAGAGAATAAAGCTTGCATGGGCAGCATTTAAAAAAATTAAAAACAGCTGGTGATTAGTGTGTTATATGAGGTGATCAGTTGAATGGAATAAATGAAAACTTAACTTCTAATTGAGAAACAGAAACAGGAGGCACAATAATATTAATGCATGTTTTTTACTGAGTCTTGCTGATATTACATTTATTTAAAAATACTGCAATGCAAAATAATGATTTTATTGTTCATTTGAAGGTAGGGCTAGGGGGTTGCTGATGCCATGGAACAATTTTGTTAAAGTAGAGCAATAGCTATTCATAAATGTGGTTCGATTTAGAACATAAAAATGACGATGAGCCATCCTGAACCCAATAGAGATGACTCTTGTTAATGAAAACAATTGATAAAACGATTAAAGCCCTGTATTCCGATATGATATACTGTATGCATTCTGTATACCTCGTTCATAAATTATTATTGATGCTACAATATTTAGGTAAATATTATTATATTTAGGTAAAATGTAATGATTAAGAATGCTTGGTTACCTCACATCCTCCCTCTCCTTGATCCACTGATGAATCACTGATTGCGACGCAGCATCTCGATGCACCTATAACAAATAAATGAAGCAAAATTTCAAGGAAGTCCTGTATGTTTCTTAATATTAAATTAGGCTTTTTAAAATATCCAATCGATGCCACTCCTACAATCACCTACCCCTGTACCAATGATCCAACAATGCAATCTCTACGATTACTTCCCCTTTATCAATGAGCCAAAAATCATATTTTGTTTTACAGAATCTATTAATAATGATTTAATCTGGGGATATGAATTTATTTTGTTACTTTAGCTTTGCATTCGCTATTGACATACACAGAATTTACCTCATTTATCCAAAAAAAAAAAAAAAAATAAAAAATACAGTCAGACTTTTGCATTGGTAATCTCTCAGAATGACACAAAACATCACCATAATGTATAATAAAGTGGTTTTATAAGGGTCCTGCTGAATTATTTGTCCAGTCAGATTTAAAAAAAAAACAAAAAACCTTGAATTATTGAATATCCAGGACCCCCCATTGCTGTGATCACTCAACAAGTTCCCACCTGCATCTGCTCCACCAAGCTGGTCAGACGCTGCAGCCATGCCATGGAATGTACGTATTCCTCAGTGTTCATGATCTTGATCTCCTCGCGTAGCTCGGGGATGATGGCTCCTGTTCTCCAGCCATGCTTCAGGGTCAGGTCCTAAAAACACATCACTCATTTGGTTTCTTCTGAAATTAGAGTTCTGGGAACTCACTCCACTGTTTATCCAAGCAGATCTCCATATGCTGCATATGTGACTCAGTTCTCATAATGTTTCACTAATCGGTCAGTAGCTTTTACACCGAGTAAGAATGTTAATACATTTTTGTGTAGTTAGAACTGAACAATAAACCAACCAACGTAAGTGGGTTTCTCAATAAACATTATTTTTAAAAGTGTATTTTGCTTTTATGAATTCAATAAATATCTGGTCCTTCACTACTCTTTTAAAAAAACATGTATAGGCAGGTTTTTACATTTTACTTTGTTTCATAAATTCTTTTTCTATTTAATATTTTAACAAAAAAAAAAAAACAAACATTAAATTTATGCTATTTTAAGTTATAAGTTAAAAATACATAACTTTCATTTATCATTTTAATTATAAATCATGTATACATTTATATGTACAAATAGTTTTGTAAATGTATAAAATATAGTTTTAATATTAATATTTAAATGAAAAAAAATTAGTAAATGTTTAATTGTACATATAATATGTATTATCAGCAAAGTATTAAAGGTTTTGCTAATAGAGGCAAAAAAGGACTACAAATACTCCTAAATAAAACTAACATATTTAAAAAAAAATTTTCAACATTAAATTTTTTTTGTATATGTTATTTTTGTGTTTAACTGAAAACAAATTGCCATTTTGCTTTTTGTAAGTTTTGGCAATGGATTTTTCCTTGATTTTTTCTTTCCATGAAGTGCTTTGAAAAGAAAAATAAATAAATAAAATTTAAGCTCGGTAGTTTTTGATGAATAAAATATTAGATACTGGCTGATACAGGTTTCAGTGTCAGTATAGGTATTGAAGAAAGTATAGTGATACCTTTACTTATTATATTTCATATGTTAAACTGGTGGCATAACATTATAATGATATGTGAACTGATATGTAATGTGAAAATGATAATGATTTACGGTTACATGCTGTAAACCATCCTTAACCTTTATTACCAAGTCAATTTTTAGTAAACATGATTTCTTTTTCTTCGATCCAACATGAAATAAATGCAGCTTATTTCATGCTTCAGTGAACTTGGCATTAATCCTTTTCCACCAGTCATGCCTTGTTCTATAATGAGTACAAGCATAATTTATTGGTGTGTATGCATGAGTTGCTTACAGCAAGGTCACTGTAGATGTGGTCTCCAAAATATAAAACCTTTGAGCCCCTCCAGCCAGTGAGTCTCAAGAATTCATACAAGTTTCCCTGGAAACAAAAAAATGCACACGGTAACTGGCACAAGCTTAAAAAAAATGAAACAAACAAAATAACTAATAATCAAAGCACACACAGGTAAGAGTCTTGGCAAGAATCTAATGCCATCTAAATGTAAAGGACAGAAGTGGCACTGGGAGAATATACATGAGCCATCTGCCATTTTTAGGTTCAGCCTAAAGGGGATACAGCACCTGTTTATAAATCTGCCCCTTCTCCAAGTGGTGAATTCTGTCCCATAGCAACACTCCTTTATCAGTAACTCGTCTGAATGGCCTTTAAAGACACACAAACACGCACACAAGACTAATTCACTACTGCCAATTTCAGTTATAATTACTCACTGCATTTCCTAGAACTCACTTTCTACGGTCATTGAAGAAACCTGGCTTATCGGCCTGCACTATGATGACATCGAACAGCTCCCTCCAGTCTTTTCCAACAATAAAGTTCATTCCTCGATCTCTAAGCACACACATAAGCACAAAAACAATGCATTTTTTAAAGCCTGGCCTCAGCGAGCACTAAAAAGAAAGCAAATATGTAGTCTGTTCAAATACCCGTTCATGTAGGCGTATACAAAGAAATGATGTGAACTAAAGTGCAAAGGTCATGTGCTTACACAAAATCCAGGGGGCTGTTGGTGATTAGAAACATTTTCTTTCCATTAGCTGAAAGCTTTTTTAAAACGGCATGGGTCTGTTCACCATAACAGATATACTTCTCTGCAAAAAAACATGTATGTATGTGAATAATATACTGACATTATATTATATTTAAACTATATTTAGTTTATATGTTCATCATTTATTTTCTGAACTGTCTTGTGAAAAAAAGAAAAAAAAGCTTACCAATATCTGCTTCCACGGCTCGATACATGATTCCCTTTACGTGGACATCCCTTATGGCCTCCTGGAAACATGGAAGATAAACCAGGCACAAAATATTAAAACTGAGAACAAAGACCCAGTGTTCAGCCTCAAAGGAAGCCAAGTGGACACAGCAGCCATGCCAGTCACCCTCCTGTGAGCACTCTCATTCATTTACTTTTGAAAAAGTGACACTTCCAAGCACTTCTCTTGAAAGATCAGTAAACATTGGTGCTACAGGATGCTCAACAAAATTCAGTTTTCTAAGGAGCACAGAGAGCTGACCTTGATGTCAAATAAATGCAGAGGTGGAAAGAATTTTTATTTAATTATTTTTTTTTTTTAAACAGTGGGGGTGAGGTGGGGGATTCTAGTGTAGTTCAAAAAAGACAATGAGATGCAAGTCTCAAACTTGGTTTTTAAATAAAAGGATCACCTTTAAAAAATTTTTGCACGCATTGAACAACTTTCATTTCAACGGCGTTTCAGCGTTTCACCGTTAGGAAAATATACAGTGATGAGATGGTGTAATACAGTTGGGGTGGTCCTCTAAACGATTTCTTCCTCTTAGACCACAGCAATCTTTGTCACTTCTGCAGATTTTTTTTATTTGTTAATGACTAACGAGTTTATTATAAATTATTATAAACCTATTATCTGGATTTCAGCTCGCATTACTGTCCAAGATACTGTTATTGAAATCTTCTGACCAATCAGATTCAAGAGTTCAGCAGCACTGCGGTGTATATAACAATATATTTAATGACATAATTATCAGCATGGAGATACCCCAGGAACACCACAGACAAACTTGAATAATTTGCTTACTTGCAAGAAGGACCACCAGTAGAAAACACTAAATGTGGACCCTCTTTTATTTCTAGAGCTAAAGAACCCGTCACAATTATCACAACCTCAATGGAGCATGACAGACTGTGCAGGAAGAAATGCCACAGCAAAATTTAAGGTTACACATAAGCTTTATCTGTATTGTCACTAGTAATGTTTGGTGTGAGTTGTTCTTACCTTGACATCTTTGTAAAGATGCACGGGCTCATAATCAATATTGTGCTTCATGAAGTAATCATTTACACACGACAACAGGGTCATCTCTGGCAACGAGAAGATGTCCATGAACTGTTTCATTGTGTGTCCTTGGGAACTCTGAAAACAACAGGACATGATATGAAGAAACTTGAAGAAAACCAGACAAGTACTTTGTTCGACATGGAATTCAATGGCGATGTCTTTGAGAATCGTGAGTATACGATCAGTTTACATCAGGGGCTAATAGAACCCGATTGCTAATTTTGTTAGTCAGCAAACATGTGAGGAGAAAACCAATTGTTTCATATAAAAACACTAGGGTGAAGCGCCAATATCTCACATTACAACTACAGTTAAATGCTAGAATAGTTCAGACAAGCAACCATGAAGCTTAAGAACCAATTAAAAGGACTAAAGTTGTGAATTTTATTCTCACTGCAGCAGTGGTAGGGTCAATTCATAGTTAATATAGCATATATAATGATATGTACTCTATGGTGAAATTAAAAAATTGCACATTCAAATGTGTATGATGGTCTGGGAAATTGCACTGGATTTCTGGGTGACTTTTGAAAACCGGCAAAATACCTTCCTTTAACAAACTCAGACATAATTACATCAAAGTTCATCAATCAATCAATCAATCAATTTTTATTTTATTTTACCTTGCATGAAGAAAAAAGAAACACTCCAAAAAAAGGTTTTTCCAAAGAAATCTAATCACTTCCTGCTAGGTGTGGTTTCCTTCACCAGTTGTGGACAGTATCTAAGTATTTTAATATTAACTGCATTAATATACTTAATATCTATACTATCAAAATACCTCATTATGGGAAACTTTTACTTTGTTACATCTCTGAAAAACATTCAATTTCTCGCTACTTTGAAGTGAGGGTATGAACCGTGCTACATAAGAAGCTGTGGCAGGAGCACAAGCGTAACCCCACTGTTCTGATGAGTGTTTGTGGAGTAAGCATTCTCATACTGTGCCTGAGACTATAGAAACATCTCTTTATATAAAAGGTCTGATGAGCAGAAGAATGGAACACTAAGCACCATGAAAGATCAAAATATAATTGTCATACTTTTCTGACATTTTATGCTCACAGCCAATCGAAAGTACATTTTTTCTGTGTATTTACTCAAGTACAAATGCCAATGTAAAATTTAAGGAAATCATTTTGACATTCACTGGAGTACAGGAATTGTGTACTTCATCTACCTCTGTTCTTCATTAGTAAGGAAATTCATGCATTGATTATCAAAGCAACACAATACAAATACAAACTCGGTTTGTATTCAGAAATCAGCCGCCAAATCTCACGCAATTGAATGTAATCTTTGAATGCAGTGTTAATGCATGATGAGCACAATTTGATCACTGGTGTTTTTTGGTAACGAGACTCACATGAAGGTTAGCTGTGCATGCTGGATTGACCGTGTGGGTGTTGATTGTGATTGAGATGTTCAGTATAGGAAACTACTTTGCTTGTATGTATATTGGTTCTTTTTCTTTTTTCTGTTTACGGGTTGCGATGAAAGTTATGGCAGAACGACCTCTGAATGAAGAGGAAATGGTATATCATAAGCTAAGGTGAAAGAAGTCATGTGATCTAAACACAGAGCTCCCTAATTTATTATACAGAGGGCACAAGAGTGGACTAAGAAGTAACCCCTGAGGAACTCCTGTAGTCAGGCTGCAAGATAATCAGACTAAAGATCCCCAGGCTATAAAGTAAGATTACCTGGGTGATCTGTTGTAATTGTCAGTAACATGGCTGGGTAACATGGCTCATACATGGCTCAACATGGCTCAGTAACATGGCTGTTTCACCAGTTACACCCCCCCACCCCCCCCTTCGAGCAAGGATATTATGTTATCACTAGCTGAAAGTACCCGTGCTTCGCTACGGAAGGCAGAACGCTAAGCAATATGGCAATAAGCAGTAAGCACTGAGCAGGACTGGATGATCAGAGATCAGAACGTAACGTCAACAAATAACGTACTACCCCTTTGTAGTACCGATACAGGGCAAACTACTTTGAAAATAATTTTTATCGTGCATCTAACATGTAATAAGAAACAATGTAGTAAGTTTCATTAGGATCCGTACTGTTATTTCGAAGAGTTTACAATGCGTGGGAAATCGCGTTTTTCGCGAGTTAGCCGCGATCCAGGGCGAATTTTTCAAAACCCTTTCTTAGTGAGCACCTAAGACCCAAGAGGAAGGTATGTTCCAAATTTCATTGCAATCCGTTCAGTGGTTTTTGAGATTTCGTGATGAGTGAGTGAGTCAGTCAGTGGTATTTGAGCTATATATAGATTAAAAAGAAATGGTATTTTCTTCCAACAGCTGTGAATATTTTTACTCCAGTACTGTAAATACATTGAGCCACCTGAGTTGTTGTTATAGAGGCCAAATCATGCAGCTCCCAAATCTCAGACATAATCAGGTCTGGGTTTCAGACCAGCAGCAACTAAGGATACAGAACTTTTGTGGCAAAAACTAACAAAGTAGATGACATTGTTACACTGTCTGTGAAAAAAAGACTCTATACATAATCACCAACCTTGCCATAAAAGTCGCTCATGATTTCTAGTGGAACATGTGAGCCCTCGTACATTGCAATGACTTCTTTGTCTGGCACTGGATGAAGGCCCCTACAGGAGAACACACACACACACACACACACACACACGCGCGGAATGAATACAAAACAACAGTAGGGCACTTCAAGATGTCATTCTTCTAAAAATGCACATTACATTTATAAAATAAATTATTTAGGTGACGGTATGTTACCTGTACACTGTTCCTAGCTGGATGTAATGAAAAGCATCTATCTTCATCAGTAACGCCTGAAAACAGGATCATGATCAGACTCTGACTCACACCAACAGCTCACTCAGTGAACAGCTACATACCTTCTGAACATCATAATGCAGTCCCCGGACCACAAAATTAGGAATGTAGTTATAAGTCTTTAATCCTTCTGGGTACTAGAGCAAACAGAGAAATAAAAATGGGGTCAAATATTACTGTGGACCCCATCAATTATAAATCCTGAACCAAACAGTTCCAGCTGTAGTACACTAACCATTCCATAACCAATAACCTTTAAACTACATTTTGAAATGATACAAAATGGTTTCTAGACTTGTTTCTATATTCTACAAAACTGCATTTATATTCATATTAGCTGTATATTGTATTATTCTGTACTGACCCTGTGCTGTTGAATAAGAATATCTCGAGCCACACTGAAGATCAGAGTATGGAGATGGCTGGAGTAAAAGGCCAGCGTGTAGTCGTAGTCGAAGCCGTATATCTCAGTGTCCTGCAAGCTCATCTCGTTGTTTGCAAAAATAGTGTCAGGATTCACAAAGTTTTTTGAGATGGCTGGAATTGAAGCTGAGGCACAAAACAACAGCATGACACAAAGATTTTCAGTTTTCGGATGTGCAACTGCTAACACCCTATAGATTAAAAAATAAAAAATAAAATGAATTATAACGCCAGAGAGTAAATCATTCTTGGGAAAACATCTGTTTACGAGTAAACGGATTAGACAGGAAAAATCTAGTTTCTGTTGACATTTATATTTGCCTATAAAACTCTAACAATGCTGATTGATTGTGTGCATCATAACATTGAACAGTAATGATGATGGCGACGTAAAGATTAATAACATTTTTAATTGTAGCACATCTTAACATATGAGAACAACTAAATTCTGGAGTTTATATAAGAAGGTGTAGAGAAACAGCAATCCAGATATTCAGTGCCCCCCTAAGTAATGTAGTCATATAATACTCAAAAATGCAATATTTCAATAAAGATGTGATGTTAATTTGGAAACATACCAAATTGTGCTTTTCTTTTTCACTGGCATAGTAACAGGTTCACCTTTTGCTTTTCTATTCTCAGAAAATGCATGTGATGTATCTTAATATATTATATATCTATCTATATCTATATTATGTATATCTTAAGGTATACCATCGAGCCCAATGGTTCAATTATGCAGCTTAAATTATTTTCATGTAAACATTTTCACACAAGTGTAAAACGACGTAGCTATTTAACTGTTGGCCAAAATAAAAACGGGCATTGTTAAAAGACAGTGGACGACGTTTCGTACTCAAGTACAGGTGTGTGAAAGTCAGTGATCAAGCGTACACCTGGTTCGTCATTACATTAGTTTAAAGATGCAGTCAGCGTTTCTGACAGATATTTGCTACAGATAGAAAGCATTATCTCAAACAAGATCTAAATTCCACTTTTATAAATGATCCCTCTAAAGCCACATGTCCAGAATATACTGAAAGTTTTGATGCAAGAGGCAGAGTTTCCTGAATTGATTGACATGCACTCAGTAAACCCACTGTGCCTAATTATTATTCCAATTTCACTATTCAATCAGAAAACTTTGCTTTTTTTATTATTAAATAACGATCAATACCATAGTACTATCTCCAAACCTAGCATTCTTGTTTTTCTTAGGAAGCTGAAGGAGACAATAAAATCGAAATATCGTGATATAAATATCGTATCGGACAAGCAAGTATCATATCGCTCATTCCTATGAGAAAGCTCGTCATTGATTTATTCATTATTTATTAACTGATCTGTTACAATATTATGTGGTCTAACCGTCAGTTCTCCGTTTGGTTTCATTGTAAACAGACCACAGCCAGTCGGTCGTGTCTCCGGCTGGGTCGCTGGTGCACATGCCGGCCGCTGACATCCCGCTGGAGCTTAGCCCCGGAGCTCCACACGCCGAGTATAAAGTCTCCCAGTGTCTAAAGAGCTTCCTGACATTGTCCCGGGTCCTGACCAGGCGATACAGGGGCAACCACATGGCCGGCATGCTTCTCCTCTGAGCCGCCGGTTTCTGCAGTAGAGCTCCGAAGAGTAAACACGAGAGTGAAAACCGGATCCCACCGAGGTTGCCAGGTTTTATTTATTTACAACACAAGTCCTTCCTTCTGATAAACCTCTCCCTCACACACACACACACACGGAATTTCCGGTTTTAGTCAAATCTTTACTTCACTATAAAAGACGTTCACCATCCGTGTGTTTGCATAATTTCCAGATCATGTCTTTCACAGTGTAACAATCAGGGGCGGTTCTAGGATTTTTTTTTAAATGGGGTGGCCCAGGGGGGACCAAGAACCAGTCAGGGGGGGCATGGGGAAAGTCATGTGCCCCAACACATGTGGGATGACATAAAATGGCAGTGCACAAGTGCCCCTGACAACACATCTCTTTTTATTAATAAAAAACATTGAACAGACAATAATTGTTCTCAACTGCACTGTGCTGCATCAACCAGTCTTTGACATGGTTTGTTCTTGAAGAAAACTTGAATGTATTGCTGCTGTGCCTGACTTTGTCCCTTTTCCATTTTGTTCCACAAAATTCTGTCTAAAAATTAACAAACATCTAACTTAATCATCAATATAATACAAATAGTATATTAAATAGCCATATTTTTTATAATTAAAGACAAAATCATTTAAATCTGAAACCGTTCTTGGACATTGCAAACAAAATAAAAAAATATAAGATTACTACGCAAAAACGAGTGTTTATTCAATGCAAACAGGTATTTACTATTCTACTATTCTAATCTTTGAAACAACTGAAAGAAACGCAACATAACGAGTTTTATTTTAAGCGGTGCATCTGAATAACTGAACTAAGCACAAACTCCAGTGGCTTTCAATTTACATTAATGTGTATATATATATATATATATATATATATATATATATATATATATATATACACACACACACACACACACACACACACACACACACACACATCCTTCAATTAAGCAGAAGTATGGGCTTTGACATGTAAAAAGTCAATAATAGCAATTAACCACACATTTTTATCTGTTCGAAATGTACTGTAAATTAATACTTTTCTAGTTTTTAAAACTCTAATCAACATAGCAATTAACAAATATGAATGCTTTATGCAAATGTATGTTTATTATAAGTGAATCCAAACTCAAAACTCACAGTAATCCAAATTCGTTTGAGGGAAAAAAAATGGCACAAAACGCGCCGGCGCGTTTGTTGACCCCAGAGGGTTAATTGCCGGATGTACACATCACAAAAATATTTTTTGGTGGAGTTTATTTTTTTTATGAGTAAATATCTGTGCTGAAAGTTTTAATTTTGCCTGTTTATTTATTTATATTTTTAAATAAAAATGGTTAAACAGAAATCTTCTACTTCTTCTAGCCCTCTGCCTTGTTTGTTGTTTGCTTCGTAAACTAGTCTACGTTCGTGGTGTGTGAGAGCCAGGAAATGATACACCAGTGGTAGACTGAAAGCAGCATGCAATGAAAACACAAAATATTGACATTTCATCAAATAGATTAAAACTAAAGTAATGAGTCTGTTTTAAAAATGTAAGAAGTAGAAAGTACAGATATTTGATATAATAATAAATGTAATACCTATTAAATTATTTTTGGGGGGCCAGTGCCCCCCTTCAGACATGCCCCTGGTAACAATTACACAATGATATGAGGAACATGGCTATAAAGGTTTAAGCTGCCAGGAAAGGTGTCAAACATCTCTTATAATCACTCTTTACAACCGTGGTGAGCAGAAAAGCATCTGAAACCACTCAGCATATAAAACTAGGATCAACTACTTCAGAACACCACATCAGGGTCCACTCCTGTCAGCCGATAAAAAGAATCACAAGCTCTCATGAGCACAAACTCTAACCCAGACCTAACAGACTAGCTGCTGCAAGACGATAAGCTGATTGGATAAAGAGTCGGGTGTTCTATTTATAATGAACCATGTGGAGATATTTATACACAAGAAAACATCCAAGCCAACAAATGAAATCTACGGTCATGATGATGGGGTAGGAGCCCTTATCACAAAGCAGTAGTGGAAAAAATATATTACAAATATTTCCTGAATAAGTCAAAAACTCTATATTTGGCAGCTATATTGAAGAGGAATTTCTTATGTAGATTTCTTTTATACATAAACAAAAAGGCTTTTTTTATTAGTTTATAAAACAAATTCGGACAGTATGGACTTTCACAATTTCCATGGTACAACACTTTTCGCATTTTTATATTTGGTTTACACGTATATACACAATTATATATGAGAATTGACATCATTGTTTTTCAGAGGTCGTCTTCAGAGGAGCCCTCAATCCCAGTAGCTCTGTCTGCAGTTCTCCAGGTTTTGGAGGAACCTCTGGAATACTCTGTACAGAAGAAAGAATGAAAAGAAAGTTTTTTTTTTTTTTTTCTTGTCATATGTACATCACAGCAAAGTGAATTTCTTTCTTTGCATATCCCAGTGATGTTAGGGCACGACATTCAGCATCCCCTTGGAGGACAGAGAGGATAAGGGCCTTGCTCCAGGGCCCAAGAGTGGCAGCTTGGCGATCCTGGGGCTTGAACCCCCGACCTTACGACCAGAGCTTAAATCACTGAGCTACCACTTTGCCACCAAAAACTGCTCTTAGATCAAATGTGGTCTTACACATGCACACAAAAAAAAAAAAAAAAAAAAGGTTATGTCTTTAAAACTTACCAAATCAGGGCGGTAATACTGATGGACGACCTCTGCGCCAGCAAACATGGACAACACGCTGGCTACAAACATTTTCATGTACCTTGGCCAAGACACACCTGCTGGCATCTTTACAACAGCTGAAGTTATTGTACCTTGAATGTTCAAAGAGAGAATAATTGCTGTCTGGAGGATTATTTGTTTTACAACCTTGACATTTTCAAAATCACCACTTACATGTGCTGTAGGAATACAATAATCCACGCTTTACATTTCTCATACAACAAAGAATTTTAATCTGTCAGCCACTATAAATGATCCTTTACAAAAAAAAAAAACCAAACATCAGGAAATCTTTACCTTGTAGTGTTAAACTTTATTAATGAGTCATATCAAGTGCCTCGGTTAACTAATGAGTCGACTCTTTCGGTTCACTGATCCAAACCACGTTTTCAAGAAAATAACATTACTTTTTCATTACATTTTAGAAAATCTATATTAAATAAAAGCACATTTTTATTCATGTTTTTTCTTGTATTTATGTTTCCAATTGTTAAAAGTTTTAAATAAATTGAGCCGGCTGTTAAGATTCACTTGCAAGAAGAGTCGACTCAGTACAAGATGTATGTAACGTGACATTCAACGGGTAACAGTTATGATTAGTTATGAGTATTAACGAGCCGTGTTTATAGCCAGAGTTTTTAATTGTATATAAAACGTTATATTTACATATCAAGATAAAAAGCACACACAAACCTTTGACAAGTGAATTATATTAAACACGACAAGTGGACATGTCTTCCTTCTCCTTTATCTGCTCTGTTTTGAGCTTGTAGCGCAATATTTGTGGTGCTTTACTGCCGCCTACCGGTCTGAAGGTGAAAGCTAAGGTTTTAACATCTGTCAAATATTTGATGTATTTAAATCATATTTATCCTATATCTCAAAAACAATAAAACAAAATTGTACTGATCATCAACTCGTTCGTGATTTGTGTTTCATCCAATCCGACATCTTGGCATTTAACCAGCACCAAATTTGTTCACGAAACGCACAGTTGTACACGTGTTCTTTTTGTCCCAAATCGCACACCGTCCTCGTTTCCGCAATATACAAAACGGCCGAGTCTATTGTAAAGCCAGGTTTGGGGGGTGGTAAAGACTTAACGGGTTTTATTTTTATTTTTAACCAATGCCCAAATGATGCGTAACGTTCCCAGTTTCATTTATTCTCCAAGTAATTCATTTTGATTTATTAACATGCGCACATAACATACACAACAAACCAAATATGGTGTACGTCTACTTCGAATCCCCCTATTTTACATGACTTAGTTTTTGCTAGTAACAGTTTTACAATAATATACGTTAATTGTGTTGTAAATATAATTCTTTGGGTATTTATACAGTTTAGCGGCCATATCCAATAATATACATAATTAATAATATGAGCTGGTTTGGATGTGTCGTTCTCGTAATGACTTTTGTTTTCAATTATACTCAGGCCGGCTTTGTGTTCGGGTTGTAGAGATGCTGTGTTGGTGTAGACAAGCTGGAACTTTTGCTTTCAGCATTTAAAATATATCAATATTTACTTATTTTCAGCAACAGAGGGATTCATTAATGTATCCGGCAGGTGAGTGTGTCTTGAATTTCCTTTAGTTTGAGTCTGGTTATAAGGAATATGAACCTTTTGGGTTTTATTGTGAGGCTCTTCGGCTGACTTCCGGTTCCTTACAGGTCATAATAACACCTTACAGATTAGAGCTGGAAATGGCCCCTGGTGGACTGGATTCTCTGAGCATCTCAGAGCAAAATGATGCTTCAGTCTATAGAAACAGGATATTTTCTTAAGAATATAAGCTTCCATTCTGTTCTTTATATTAATTGAGAAAGGCCACGACCAGGCAGTAACATCTGAATGTTCAATTTTTATTTGTACAGCACTTTTAACAAAGGACATTGTCAAAAAAAAGCAGCTTTACACATGTAAATAGGTTACAAAACTTGAATTATGTGTAGTATATTCCTAATGAGCAACCCAGTGGTAAAACTGACGAGGAAAAACTCCCTGAGATGATTACAGAAAGAAATCTTGAGAGGAACCAGACTCAAAAGGAAACCCATCATCATCTAGGAGACATAGATTGTCCATTCATTACAGTTTCATGATTGTTGAGGTGTTCTGTTCAGTGATGGGTCCTTAAATGCAAAACTGTTTATGCCAACTGTGTGAATATGAATCTATTAAAGTAAATCCGGCAGTTAAGATGGACGAAAAGCAGTTTGAGTCTCAGACGCAGCACATCGATTCATATCAGCACTGGTGAGTAAAGAAATGTAAAAAAAAAAAAAAAAAAGAGAATAAAATACAGTATTTACTACAGAAATCACGATAATGAAAGTATTCATGTTCTACAAATATGTCCACCATAACCGTTTGTTACTGTTTAGTTGTATCTTTTGATGGATGATCTGTTTTCATTCTGCGAAACATTTTCCTACGTGACACAATGTCTAGGAATGTCACTATCTACACATCGCCTGTCAAAGTTCGGGAAACACTTGGTTTTGAGCGACACATGCATGTTCCTTTTGTTTCTATTCAACAAACTAGGTCATTTAATGCAATGAAGATTTACTTCGACCAAACAGATAAATCAACTTTTTATTTTCATTGAAAAAAAAAAAATCCTCTCTTAGAATGAATAACTTTACACACTCTTGGCATCCAGACAATTTGATTTTTTAAACTGTCTCCACTTCATCCCAGAGCAGTTCAACAGGATTTAGGTGCAGTGACTGGGCAGGCCAATGATAGATATCACTCCAGACAACTGTTTGCTCTCTAAAGAACACTTACAGATCTTGGACGTATGTTTCAGGTCATTGTCTTGTTGTATGGTTCCAGTCCATGCAGTTTCCATAAATTGCATCTATAATTTGCATGGTGTTAAAGTATGGAATTGGATTAGTATTCCTTTTACCAAGTCTTCAACTTGTTTTCCAAAACAACCCCAAACCAATAAGCTTCCACCTCCATGTTTGACTGTGGGGGTGAGGCAGTCTGATAACATCATCTCTCCTTCTTACACAAGTTCTCCTTTTAGAGACAAAAAATGTCCAATTTAGACTCATCTGTCCACTGAACTTTCTTCTAGTCATTTACTGTCCAATTCTTGTGTTTTTTTTTTTCCTCTTGCCCAGTTTCTTGCATGTAAACAAAAGGAACGTTCATGTGTCTCAATAGAAGACTAGGTGTTCCAAACTTTTGACAGGTGCTGTACCTGATGCAGCATCGGTTTTGTCTTTCAGGCCAGTTTTGTCAGTTATTTTTACCACCTTGCAGTTGATTATTTTGCAGTATCCAGTAATGATTTACTCTGCTTGTACCACAGCAGTATGCCAAAGAACCATTTGTATTAAAAAAGAATGGCATAGTGATATTTGTATCCATTTATAGTTTTTGATTACTTTAAAATTGTAACTTTTGATCAGTTTGTTCTCTAAGTTAATAAAGTGAAAAAAAAAAGATAGCTTGTCACGTTTGAAAAGCACTGACCGTTTCAAAAGCGCTGACACTGGAGACTCCTTCCAAAGTGATTAACAACATGTGATGCTTTTGTAGAGTCTGTACACGTCTCTGTGTAAGTTGTTTAGAAACAGTTATATAAAATAATATAACCTTTACCTGGCAGCTGCCAGTATTGTCAGAGCTGCAGTTGTGGAGAGAGATTCAATACATTCAGGGAGATTTGAACGTTGAATTCAACAGCGCTGTGATATAAACCCAAATCGTGAACATTTCGATGGATCACACAAATCAAATCAAATTTTATTTGTCATATACACATGCATACAGAGTACGACATGCAGTGAAATGCTTTATATGACGGTCTGGCATGAGGGAATAAAATGAGGGAAAATAAACCAAGAACTAAAGAAGGTAGATAAATAAAAAAGATAAACTTATAAAAGCTTACATTAAAACAGTAAAATTTGAGTTGATTAAATCTTACATTTAAATATTGTATATTTTAATTTCCTTTGGGATTAATAAAGTTATGTCTTGTCTTATTTGTAGCATTTTTAAATGATTGAATCAAAAATAAACAAAAATTAAAAAGATTTAGACCTTAAACATGGAGGAGATGCAGATTTCTTTTATGCCAGTCTACAGGAGCAAGATCATGCACACTTTACAGTATTTGTTTGACTGTAAGAACTTTGAGTAGAATTCTTTAGGAGTCGTGGTACAGCCGTGATTAATCAGGCATGATTGATGGCTTAATGAATAATTCCTATTGGCATTCATCTTCTTTTTGCATATTCCAGGTATCATTGTACACATCAGCAGTTTGAACCAGCACCAGGTTCTCAGTACAGCCAGATGGTTAATGTTTCTCATTACGAGCAGGATGTCGGAGAGTATAGCACCCTGAATGAATTTTCAGCCAATAACGATCCAGATGAGATCATTCATCATCATCAGCTTCCTATCCAGCCTCCAGGTACTGACCATCCCACAGCCTTTGCAGGTGATGCCAAGGGTGCATGCAGGCTGCCTGAGGCACAGGGGCAAAAGAATACAAAAATAATTTCTAGCATGCAGTGGAGAAAAAACAGAGGCACCGGAAGGGCGTTTCTTTCTTTCTTTTCATTTTTGCACTCAGAGGGCAATGTCTATATGGCACTGCATCTCATTTTTCTACATGTAAGGGAGCTTGTAGGGCATGGCATTTAATTTTCTCAAATGTAGAGTCCATAGACCAAAGTGTCTATATGACACAACGTTATTTCTTTGCATGTAAGATATGTTTTCTCAAATGTATGGAGCCTGTAAGGCAAACCATCTCGTTTCCAACGCATCAAGAGTGAGTCATAGACAGATGTGGCGGAGAGAATCCGGAAATTTTCCAAAATAAAAACATCTTTCAGAATCAGATAATAAATAAAACGGAAGTAATGTATTTATTCTTTCTGTGCGGTCCGTTACCAATTGATTGAGTTTGGGGACCACTGTTATAGACCATAGAATTATCCTTAAACATTGCTTTGGGTGCTGGCAGCCAGTCATTTGTTTTAAGCCTTTCTTTGCATTAAAATCTTTCCTTAACAGCTCCTTCTTTTGTAGCTCTTCCATTAACCACTGAGAAAGGAAAGAAGCGTGGAAGACCTCCCAAGCAGGGGAAAAATGACCAAACCGACGCAGAAGTCACTGTGAAAAAAGCCAAAAGAACTCTGGACAGATTTAACGGCATGTCCGTGGAAGAGGTCATGGCCAAAAAACTGCCAGATGTCATCACCTACAATCTGGACATTCTGATCGTGAGTGTTTAAAGGTTTATACATAAATGTTCTAAACTTATAAACATAAATTTTAAATGTACTGCTTTGTGACAATGTATACTGTTAAAATTCAACTGAATTGTATGTATATTTGGTATTGTTTATTCAGTACTGTGGATTAATGGGTTTAATTCAACCATGTGTGCTCATTTTGCAGATTGGTATCAACCCCGGATTGATGTCAGCCTATAAAGGACGGCATTACCCAAATCCAGGAAACCATTTTTGTATGTCGTTTCTTCTTCTTATGGAGAGGTTTTTTTTTTTTTTTTTTTTTTTTTTTTTTTTTATAACTTTATTAACTATTGAACATTTCTAATTAGTTTGTATGTGTGTGCTGTCTTACAGGGAAGTGCCTGTTCTTATCGGGGCTTACGGATGAGCAGCTGAACTACATGCATGATCAGACTCTTCCGGAAAAATACGGCATCGGATTTACAAACATGGTCGAGAGGACCACACCTGGGAGCAAAGACCTCTCAAAGTGAGGAATGTTTTCAAAAAACAGGGTTTCTGCGGGGACGTAACAAAATGTAAAATAAAAATGTTAGGCCTTAAAAAGTCTTGAATTCGCTGTTCTAGGTCTTTTTAAGCATTTCCTAATTTTCTGATGTCCACCAACTTATATAACCAGTAGTTTTTGTGGTGGTGTAGTTTTTTCTGAGGCCCAATCTATTGAATTTTCACAATTCTTAATGGTCATAAAGTTTTGATTCATTTTCTGTCGTAGATTTACGTTCATGGGGAAAAAGAAAATACACCCTCCTCCAATTTGGTTGTTTTTTTTTTTATTTATAAGGGTCTAAATAGCAATGGTGTGGTCCACACCAAACTTCTACAAATGAAAACTCAGACCACATTTGTGAAAAAATAAGTACTCCCTATAATTATAGATTTATAGAATTATAGAACCACCTTAAAGGACTATAACTTAAAGTTAATGTTTTCTGTAGAATCTTAACTTTTAAACATTGCTGTAAATTAATGTCCTTGTTCTAATATAGTTTCTGTAGTAACGGTGTCATTACAGGACTGTCTTTATAAACAGATGAAAGAAAAACATGAAAATGTAATTGGAGGATAAAATCTGGAGGATTTTGTTTAAAAATCATGGAATGAGTCTTCAATGTCAGCCTTTGTTTATTTATTTATTTATTTTACAGTTTTGAAAGACTCAGTAACACAAGCTGCATTTTATGTTTATAGAAGAGGATTAAAACACCTCGACATGTGTGTGCCACTTCCTGTTGCAGTGTGCCACATAACATCACTCTATCAGTGATTATTTTGCTATTGCAGCCCAATTATATTCCTTATATCATATTTTTTTAATATATTAGTATGTAAAAAGATTAATAATTTAGGGGGGAAAGCAGCTATGCACTGTTTTACATTTATTTATTTTTTCTTCTTCTAGTAAAGAGATTCGAGAAGGAGGCAAGCAACTTCTGGAAAAGCTACAGAAATACCAGCCACGAATCGCAGCCTTCAATGGGAAATGTAATGTCGTTCACTTTGAATACTTCCCTTGAACATTTGTCTCTTTACCGTACATGTGAAAAGTCTCGTTATTGTATTTCAGGTATTTATGAAACGTTCTGTAAAGAGATTTTCGGAGTGAAAGCCAAGAACCTGGAATTTGGACTGCAGCCCTACAAAGTTCCAGAGACAGAAACGGTATGAACCTCTGCGATTCGTTCATGCATATGATCAGTATTTTTTTACTCCTATGTGTCCAAGGTGTTTATTGAGCTGAGGTTTTTTTCACAGTTTTGCTACCTGATGCCTTCATCCAGCCCACGCTGTGCTCAGTTCCCACGAGCTCAGGACAAAGTTCATTTCTATATTAAGCTGAAGGAACTCCGGGACCAGCTGAAGTGTGTGGTGCAGAACCAGGAGATTCAGGAGACACAGTACTCGTTTGATTTGGTGTTGGCTAAAGGTAACTAAGGATCACATAGATTGGGAACTTGAGAAATGGGAATCTCAACCTTCTTGTTTGGGTTATTTAGAGATGTTTTATATTCCTCATGTTCTCGTTTATAGAGGATGCCAAAAGGAAGGCCATCAAAGAAGAGCAGCTTGACCCTGGCTATGAGGAGACCTCTTCTAATGCGACACAACAGACATGCAGCTTCTATCCTGCTAATGAACAAGGTGGTTTTCGATGTCTCTTTACACTCCCCTTTAATGCTGCAAGCCACCAAATATCAAATATGATAAAAAATTTATTTTATAGTGGTGTTTAAAGTGAATAGCTAAATGGTTAAGGTGTTGGATGTCTAATCGTAAGGTTGTGAGTTCAAATCCCAGCATCACCATGTTGCCACTACTGGACCCTTGAGCAATGCTCTTAACCCCCAACTTTTCAGTTGTTTTAAAAAAAAACCTATATTATAATTGTAAATATAAGTTGGACACTAAAGAAGGAGAAAAGGATTCGTACCGATTGGCCTGGCAGAGGGACGGAGCTGGGAAGGATGTGCTGCAAGTTAGAGCAATAAAGGATGAAGATGGAAATGTGTTGACTAGTGAGGAGAGTGTTTTGAGAAGATGGAGGGAGTATTTTGAGCAGCTGATGAACGAGGAAAATGATAGAGAGAGAAGGTTGGATGGTGTGGAGATGGTGAAGCAGGAAGTGGATAGGATTAGTAAGGAGAAAGTGAGAGCAGCGATTAAGAGGTTGAAGAGTGGAAAGTCGGTTGTACCAGATGACATACCGGTAGAAGTTTTTAACCAGATTGTTTAACAGGATTTTGGAAGGTGAGAAGATGCCTGAGGAATGGGGAAGGAGTGTGCTGGTACCGAGCTTTAAGGATAAGGGAGATGTGCAGACCTGCAGTAACTACAGGGGAATTAAGTTGATCAGTCACAACATGAAGTTATGGGAAAGAGTAGTGGAAGCCAGGCTGAGAGTTGTGCGATTGTATGAGGAAGTCTGGTGTGTCAGAGAAGTACGTGAGGGTGGTGCAGGACATGTATGAGGACAGTGTGACAGCAGTGAAGTGTGCAGTAGGAACGACAGACTGTGGTGACCCCCAATGGGAAAAGTCGAAAGAAGAAGATATACATATAATGTATGTAATTGTAACTATATAATAACTATATAAAATAATTGTAAGTTGTTCTGGATAACGACATCTGCCAAAATGCCATAAATGTAAATATATATATATTTTTTTTTTTTACTTGCCCCACCAAAACTTTGGTTGCTTGTGTTACATTAAATCGAGTATGAAATTGGTTTTGGGAGAATCTAAAGGAAATGAATAAATAATGCAATCATTTATTCAGTTCTGACCAAAGTATAGGATGTAGGAGTAAGCCAGCACAATTCAAATTTCTCTTAGAATTGGTTAAATCACTCTAATTTAAATGTAAATTGATATAAGACTAATATTTCAGACTTTGCACATAATTCACAACTTGTACAAGCACAATTTCATGATTGCACCAATTGCAATTCATACTCACGAGTCTGGAAATATATTCTGGCTTCCTTTCCATCTCATTTTTTTTAACTCTTAAAAGTCTGAAGCAAGTTGCTATACACTTATAAGATGAATTCCAGTTGGAGTGCAGGTCACATGCTTTCTTACAATGTAGTAAACAGAAATGGCATGCACAGCATGAACTATTTAAGGTCACATTTACACCCTTATCCAGAGCAACTTACAACTGAGCAGTTGAGGATAAGGGGCCTTGCTCGAGGGCCTAGCAGTAGCAGCTTGGTGGTGCTGGGATTTGAACCTATGACATTCCGATCCAGAGTCCAATGTCTCAACCACTGACCTTCCTAGGTTAGTGAGTGTATACACACTTCTACACACTGAACACTTCTACACACTGAACACTTTTCAGTATTTTTTTAAATGGTAGCTCATTGGATAGGATGTTGGACTTCTCAAGTCAAGAAGCTTTTTATTGTCATTTCAACCATATATAGCTGACGCACCACCAATCTGCCACTGCTGGTCCCCTTACCAATATTTAACCCTCGGGTGTGCCAAAATTTTCATGCATGTACAATAATCCACTTAGACTTTGACTTTGACTTTATTGATCCCGCGAGGGAAATTATTGTGTTACAGTTTACACAAACATTAGTAGGGGAGAGAGAAAAATGTTTTTTTTACTTATTTAAATAAATACAATATTACAGATGATGCTACATAAAAAACTTTACACTTGTATCCAAATGTAATTCAGTCCCAGTTGCATGCATTTATGTCACATACTACAGTGTCAGTTAACTGTATTCGCACTATTCAGATGAAGGATCGTTTCTCTAGGACCCAGGTGCTCTGAAAATTAACAAAAAACCCACAAAATTAACTAGAACACTTTTTAAACTGCACACGAGCAACGTTTAGTGCAAAATAGGACGAGACAGTGAGGCACATTGACACTGCACCACTGACTAGTACAGTAGATTTGAGATGAATTTCAAATGCAAGGTTGCTTTTGAGTGCAAATTATTTGCCTGTATACAATGTTGTACATGTAAACAGTGAATATTTTGTGCAAACGGTTAATGGGGGTGTGTGGGTGTGTGTGTGTGTGTGTGTGTGTGTGTGTGTGTGTCTCATTCAATTTACTTTGTATTGAGTAGTCAAATAGCTTGTGGAAAGAAACTGTTACCTAGTCTGGACAGGAGGACCTGGATGCATTGATACCTTTTCCAGACAGAAGGAGAGTTGAAGTGTGGGTGTGAGGGATGTGTGTGATAAGCCACAATGCTGCCTTTATTCTACTTTTTTTTTTCTTTACAGGTGCTACACATCCGGAACAATCATCAGCTATGGGACAAGCCAAGTTTGACCAGTGGACCATGCAGCCGTTTACAGACCAGATTCCAGACATTCGGTTCTTTAGCGGCAATGAGTCGTCACAATCAAATACTTTTCGAAACTAAAAGGAATAACAATTTAAATCTTTGTTTTTCTTACAGTAGCAGCCTGACTTTTTAGTCATGTGTTTCTATTTATTGTGTTTTGTAGAACTAGTAGATCATGTGTGGATTATGTATTCCAAATCCAGTGTTGTTTTTTTTCCCCCTTTTAATTTTGCTCTTTGTTTTTGTATTATGGACCTTCGTATGCAGAAGTGATGGATTTTACTTGAAAGCAGCATTATGTAAAGAATGCTGCTATTTTTTTTCTACTGTCAGGATGCAGTACTCAAGACTGTGATGTACTTCATTTTTTTTTGCTTTTTTTTTTTTAAAATAAAGGTATGTATATTTTACCCCTGTTTACTAAGCTGAGGTCATGCTTGATGTATGGGTTGGTTTACTTGCATGATATTTGACACTAAATCATAGTTATTAGTGTTTATTTATGACCTCAACTGAAGGGTATTTATGCTCTTGCACTGTGTTATCTTGGAATGTTTGCACAAGCCGTGTAAAAGGGATTCACGATTTCAAACGGAGCAGTTCACACCACATCGTCTAGGACTGATGTTTTTGATGACCCAAGTTCCACCATTCTGTTTTTATATACTGATTGTATTTAATGTTCTTTACTGCTACAACTTACATTTGATGTAAATGCTCTGGGAATTTGTTGCAGGGTGTATTACATGTACAGATGCGCATCAAGCTAGGTTTTTATATTTATGGTGTAATTACTTTAGTGTGATTTAGTATCATGACTTTTTGTAAAACACATATGGAGAAATAAATAATATTCACCACTGGACTGTTGGAAATGATAGATGAAAAAAATCCCATTCTTTTGTGTTTGAGTGTTTTGTGCCACTTAGTATTTATTTGACCATTAAATACTTGATTTAATATATCTGTAAATTATGACATGTTATAGGAAACGCATACAATACAGTAGGCAAATCAATATCAACAATTAGACTTCAAGGCTTTTTTTTTTTTGTTTTGTTTTAGTTTCCTTTGATTTTCTTTTCCGTGCATCCACGAAGAAACAGGAAAATGATTTGTTTTTCTGTAGTTTGGTTATGGAGTATTAGAAGAAGAAAATCTTAATTCTTATTTTTATTATTATTATTATTATTGTTGATTTTGAAAGTTCTGGATTGCACATCTATGTACCTGCTATTGACTAACAAACTAAATCAATATCTTAAATAATAAAAAAAAACAAAGAAATATGATGATATAAATAAAATTAATTAATAATGATTAATTAAGCTTTTGATTCTATCTAAATGTGTGATCGCCATAGAGTATTATACAGGCCGATCACTTTATTATGACGTGGATAAAACAGGAAGTGGCAGTTTGACAGCCAATAGCGATCGAGCTCTGAAACATTTAAACGTCAAAGAAAAGGGTAGAGTAAATAATGGGGGAGGGGGTTAAGTAAAATCGGTTTAAAGAAAAGATAACATAATGTAATTGAAAGGTGAATGAACACATTTGTGAAATAATCGTTATTCATTTTTATATCAGATAAAAAAATATTAAATAATAAATGTTCACAAAACAAACATTATAATCCGAAGCAGGAATTCAGTCCTTCTTTTATTCTGTAGTGGTACATTCCAGTGCCGGAAAGCCTCGTCGCTGCAGGACGGCTGTGTTGGTCTTTGTTGCCATCCGCTGGATTTGTTTTTCATAGGAACAAAATATATATTTAAACGGATTATTATCGTTATCTGTTCGTATTAATAAGGGTATGTATGTTTTAATTTACGAATGGGTCATGTATTTTGTTATTATCTACAACTTGACCTTATAATATTTGAAGCGAGGTAGCTAGCTAGCCCCTGACATCCATTCATAAAGCTGAGAGCAGGCTAAGTGCCTGTGTTAGCAAAAAAAAAAAAAAAAAAGAACAATATCTGTAATATGTTCAAAGATTCTGTTAGACTGATATAAATACATATAAAAATATATTGTATTTGTTTATGTAAGTATTGTCTGGTTCTCTTGACTCAGTATTGAGTATTGGATAATATATCGAGTTAAATGGATTGTAAAAAAAATGGAAGCCCTGCTGAACTGCCTGTCTGCTTGCTTGTCTCAGTTAATCTGATAAATGTTGATTTCTTTATTTCTGGGTGTTGGCTAGCTATCTCAATCACCATTTGATACATGTACATATTTTTTGTAATTAGCATAACGACTATAAGTGTCACCTGCTAAAAAGAATAGACTGGTTAGGAACATTCTCCATCCATGATCTTCCTATCTAGCACCGAGAACACCATTTTCAAGAGAAATAAATATCCATGTTGGTTTATCACTAAGTCTCCGTAAAGATGGATGAAAGAAGTTACGGATCTTTGCCCCATGTGCCCTCGGATTATGTTCAGCACTGGTGAGTTTCCCCCCGCTTTGTCATCAAATGGCGCCAGGATTCAATGTTCATGTTCTTGCCATCTGCGTTTCATAAGCATGCTGATGGAACACTGTGCAGATTCTCCACTCACCCTGAATGTTACTAACCAGCCTATGAAAATGGCAAATAGATACTAATTTGCAAATAACCCGATTAGCTGTTGCAATTGATTATTTTATCCATATTGATGCTAGTTCTGTGTTTTTAATAAAGCACTGATGCAGAATGAACTCTGTCCACATTTTTCAGTGTTGCCAACTCTCTTCTAAGCCACTAGACGTGTTCTGACGTTATAAAGTCGGATTTGCATATTCATCGATTCTGATCATTAACATATCTGCTTACAAATAGAGTACATGAGGAGAAGTTTCAGTTAGAACTGAAAGGACCAAAGTTGGCCCGTGTTCACTTCTGATTTGGCCCAATATGATGGAAAAGAAATGCCACAAAGACTGATGTTCATTTCTGGTTGAACGTTTTAATGTTTTATTTTTATGCTGCAAAAAAAATTAATTGAATTATTATTTCAAATTTACATTACTAAATTATTCCATAAGTGAAAGAGGACCCAAAAGTGGCAGCTTGGTGGTGCTGGGGCTTGAACCCCCAACCTTCTGATTACTAAACCAGAGCCTTAACCACTAAACCACCATTTTTTATTCAGAATAGAAATAAAAGTTTTGGAAATTGTTCCTTGGAACAATAAGATGTTTGAGCATGGCACCATACGATATTTACTTATCCACCCTAAATGAAAAGGTCAGAGACGGTGAGTAGGTAACAGTAACAGTTGCTCGGGCATTGAATCGGTGAACAGTGATTTGTGATTAAGTACAGTTGTGGTCAGTGATTGGTTATTATGAACAGCGATAGGTCATAGTGAAGAATGGTGATCAGTGATAGGTCATAATTTCAACACAGTAAGGCATTACATTTATTATAGGTATTATATTGAAAGTTTTTCGACATAATGCTTATTTCAGTACTTTATAGAAAAGTAGGTCTTTAATTATTGTTCAGGCATCTTCATGTCAGCAAATGAAGTCAGGATGGTCACTTACAAGTGCTTAGGTTTTCCCTAGACCGTTATAATTTACTTTTATTAAAGGGGCTTAACATTTTGATTTGCACATTTTGAACACTGAACTATACATTGTGTCCTTGCATTGAATATAAGTTTAAACAGAATGTTTACATGAAATTTTTGTGTAAATTCTTCTATAAACCACAACATTTTTTTTTTTTTTTTTTTTATTAAACTTTTGATTGAATTTGCATTTGTATAGGGTTCAGTCTGCACAGCAACACCTCCAAGCCCTTCATGCACAACATTCTTATATGGCTAATGGTAACGTTGCCCACTTCATGGAAGGACACGGAGAAGAACCCGGAATGATGGAAATGCCCGTTCATGAGCCGCCTGCAGCACCGCAGGAGACCGGTGCTCCCCAGGAGGGTACATGCAAAATGTTTTAATTAATACATCATGCAAAAAAGCACCTACATATCATTGTTTTTTATGTATTTGATCACATACGTGTGTATGCTAATTCAAGTGTTCTAATAAATCCTTTAGTAACAATTTACACAGAACCTTTTGGTTCAGCAGAAGGGGTACCTGATAAACAGGTTAAGAAAATGTGTTGATTATTTAACATATAATGAAGGAAGTGAAAACAATGCGATTTTTCATTTGGTCATGTTCTTATGTCCTTCTATATGGAAAGGTATATTTAATGCTTATTGGAGAACTCTCCAGTGCAGAGTTTTGTCATAGTCTGAAAAGTAGACATTGTCCTTCAGCCTTTGGAACAAAGGGTTTTGCGCTATCTTGACAAACTTGCTAGAAAACAAGTGCGCACCTGTTTTACAGCCCTTTAATTACATTGCATGTAACTCTAAATGCATGTAAAGTGTGATCATGTGCTTCAGTAAATCAAAGTTATCATTGTAAAACTGCTGTGGCTTAAGAGGAATAAAACAGTTCAAGGCATGCTGTTTTTGGACAAATGTTTTTTAAATGAAAAATGTAAATGTGTCATTGTTTTTACTCAAAGCTCCCACTAAAGGGAAGAGGGGCAGAGCTGCAAACAAACAGCCAAAAGCCAAACCAGGTCCCAAGCCTAAGAAGGCTAAGGTGGAAAAAGAGGCCCAACCAGCTGAAGGAGCACAGGAGAAGATTGATGAGTCCTTCAAGAAAGTTAAAAGGAAAATCGATCGCTTTAAGGGCATGTCCGAGGAGGAGGTTATGAAAAGAACTCTGCCAGATATCCTTACACCCAACCTGGACTATGTAATTGTACGTACATTTGTGTCTGTGTCTAGAATACCTGAATGTTATAAATTGGCTATTGAATATTTATTTATTTAATTTATTCTTTCCTCCTTTAAGATTGGAATCAATCCAGGTCTGATGGCTGCCTACATTGGAAGATGGTTTCCTGGACCTGGGAACCATTTTTGTAAGTATCATGCGATATTTGATATTAAAGCTGTTCAATAGATTTGTTTTTACTTCTGTGGGTCTGTTATTAGTTATGTAGTTGTTCATCATTTCGTTCGTATGCTTTTTTTTTTCTTCTTCCAGGGAAGTGCCTTTTCCTCTCCGGTTTCACTGAACAGCTGCTGAACCACATGCACGACCAGACTCTCCCTGAGAAATACAGCATTGGCTTCACAAACATGGTGGAAAGAGCAACACCAGGAAGCAAAGACCTCTCAAGGTTTGGCGTGTTTTTTCACACATTTAAAACAATTGATGTCCAACATTTTCACTTGGATTAATCTATGTTTTTAGAGGCCTTATTTTTAATACCAATCATTATCTACATGTACAGTGGTAGCCCATTGGTTGAGATGGTCGTGTTCAAAGCCCAGCACCACCACTGCTGGGTCCTTGAGAAAGGCTCTTGACTCAACTATAAATTAGGGCATCTGCCAACGTAGCTAAAAAAAATTTTTTTGAAGCAATACATTATGCCATATGATCCGCAAAGTGCATCTTACATTTTTTTCAAGTGATCTTGATTATTGTCACTATGATTTTGAGATCTGGTGCTGTCCTTTTATTAAAATGATAAGCTAGTGTGATCTTTACAAATCTTGTGCCTAATCTTTACATTGTAAAATGTTTAAACCAAAATACTGGTTTATTATTTCTGAAAAGAGATTGTGTATTGCCAGCAGTTTTCGAGCAAAGCCATATATCATGCTTGTTCCTCTGATGATTTATTGGCCAAACTCCAAAAAAAAACACAGCTGCAAATGTTTGGTGGTTAGAATTAAGTTGTTTTACTGACTGACGTGTAAAACCGAAATTTAATTAACATGTTAAAATGATTGCTTGGTATTAGATTATTTTTATTAATTAATGTAAACAGATTAATTAATAAATGTAATGATTTTAAAACCCAGTTTCTAATCACTTTTTAACTCCATAATTTTCCTTTCTGACGCAGTAAAGAGCTCCGTGAAGGTGGCAAAATTTTAGTGGAGAAGATTAAACAGTTTAAACCCCTCATAGCAGTTTTCAATGGAAAATGTAAGTATGTAAAGACAT
>JAAIIK010000128.1:2341635-2352146 GCA_014706435.1 Silurus glanis
ATCTATCTATCTATCTATCTATCTATCTATCTATCTATCTATCTATCTATCTATCTATCTATCTATCTATCTATCTATCTATCTATCTATCTATCTATCTATCTATCTATCTATCTATCAAAAATTATGTAGTTCTTACACTGAACTCAGATTCCTGTAATTTTTCTGCCCTAAACAATTTGTCCATAGTTCAAAGACTGTTTACTAAAGTAACACATTCTCTGAAATATAATGTTAACCATTTAAATGTTACTCTTAAACACTTCTTTAAGGTTTAATAATTAACCCTTTTTTTTTCATTATCACGAAACATTATTTTGTGGACCAAACAACCTTAAGTATGTATGAATATAAAATTACATGAAAGGGAAAATTCAGATCTATGGTCTTATATTAATAATATATTCATGTTATGTTTGAACTCAAACCCAAATGTCTTTGGTGTACAGTAGAAAGAACAGGAAAATAGTACTTGCCTTTATAGTGCTTTAAAGGGGGAATGTAATTTATGTATGTGCTTTTAATAATTGCCTGAAATTAATTTGTTGTTTCTTTCACCATTCTGTAAAATCCACAGCCTGTGTTACATTTAGGAAGATGTTTGAAAGAGAGAAAGTTTCTGGATGCCATCAAGCATTTGTCTGGCACCAAAAACTGTCACAGTCAAAATCCTCTATAATAATGCTTGATGTGAACATTTAGCAAAAGTGCTTAAGCTTTAAAATGACCTTAATTTTACTAAAAAATAAATTGACTAAAGTATTGGGACACCCAACTTTGCCAGCCATATGCCCATATACTCAGTTTTATAGGATGTGTCTTGAGCAGCCTGCTATAGAGCTCTGACCTCAATCCTATTGAACACCTTTGGGCTGAATTAGAACGCACACCTCACCCTATCAGTACCTTACTTTACTAATGCCGTTGTGGATGAATAAGCACAATTCTTAACAAGCACAATCTAAAATCCAGTCTAAAATCTTCCCAGAAGAGTGGAGGTTATTTTAACATCAAATGGTATATTTGATGTTATATATTTGATGTTATCACTCACCTGGTGACAATTGACACACTATCATAGCTGCTATCAGTGCTCCAGATGAAGCTCCACAAATTTTCTTGGTACTTTGAATTAGGTGTTGAGCCTGTTCCAACAGACAAGTGTAGACTCCAAAATAATAAATTCCCAAAAATCCACAACCCACAAATGTAATATTCCACTCATTATTTGAGGTGAGGTGTTTTTCATGCATGTTTCTATCAGCATGTAATGAGGATGACGGTCACAGCGGTTCACATTATCTACAATAACAATTATGCAAGAGTCATGGCAGTAGTGTTGACTTTGAACCCAACGTGATGTCAACTAATCTGTTTTTTTCTTCTTCATTGTGTTGCTATGTGGTATTACAACATGTCGGTATATGATTCATACAGTACATGCTTACCAGTGTAACATGGGACCAGTCTGTTATTCCTTTCAACAGTTTTATATAAATATTACTACTGAACTAAGTGACCCAGCATGTTATTGTGTATCTTTCGCCAATCGGCCTGTGCCGGACTGTACCTCAGACAGGGTTCACGGTAGCTGTGTGCACTGGCAAAACAAAAACCTTGATCATACTTTCTTTTATATTTTATTAAATGAAAAGTAAAAGCGTCTAAACAACCATAAAAGTTACCCAAGCTTCAGAAATGGAAGAAGAACCTCATTTTTAAAGTTGTCTATACAAAATCTTTTAAATAAAGAATAATTATAGGATAATAGCAAAAAAATATTTTTGTATTAATTAAAAAACAATAGAATAAGAGTAAACAAATCATGAAGCTACCATTATCTACTAAGGTGTAAGCTTCACTATGCTTGCCCTGTCATACAAATCATAGACAAAAAAAAATTTGGTACCTAACATAGCTGCAATAATTACCAGGTTGCAGGTTTACAGGTTTGTGCTGCACTTATTTCGCTTTGATTTTTCAGTGTTTCCACGTACCTATGTGTCCCCGATTCGAAAAAGCTCACATGTCGAAAGGTCGTTTATCAAATGAAATGATTACTAGAAAATACACATTGGTAACTGCTACTGAGCCTGTTGTCCATAACTAATAAAAAACTAAAAACCCAGACATGTTCTTGTCTAATGCTTTGTCCTCCAACGTGGACAATGTCAATCTGTTACAACACAAAATAATTTGCCATTCATTTTTGTAAAATGCTCAGAAACTCATTGTATGATATTCGTCCTGAGATGTTTTTATCAAGGAAAGATGTAAGATGGAAAATATCTTCCTCTGAGAGATTTATGTTGTATTGCCTCAAAACCTGTTGAGAGGACAAACACTGAAATTAGTATAGTTTATTAAGAAGGAAGGTAAGGTAAGATAAATGCACTTTGTGTTTTTAGCTATGGAGATTGTATTATATCACCTCCAGCATATGCTACCATTTCCATAATTGCATCAAAAAGCACTATCACATATTACTGTACACAATTAACGATCTATAATGTACAGTGTAATGTAGGATGATATTAAGGACTCTATGTGGTAATTAAAGATAAAGCAGAATTAGTTACTTTTCTGAAATCCTGAACAGAAATCTTTCCTGTGCGTTCCTTGTCACAAGAGATAAACCCCTGCTTCAAGGCTCTAAAGTAGAGCTGGACAGAAGGACACAGCCTGAGCAAGGTATCCATGCACTGCTTACTCATCGGCCCCGAACTCAACTGTAGAACATAGATAGAAATAAAATGCTGTAGAGCTGCTATATACACTATTTCTTTCCTGATAATACAGTCTATAGTTTCAATTCAAGAACAACTGGGTATTGACTAATCAGGCCTTACCGTTGATGGAATGTGCAGTTTGCGTCTGCGACTGAAACTATTGGCTTGAGGTTTGAGAGTGAGCACAAAGTGCTGCAGGAATTCTGGGTAAGAAAGTCGTTCCTTTCTTCCGATGTTATACTTCTCGCGCAGTTGCTCGAACTGGGAATGTGTTAGGCTAATATGGAAATCCTCCAGTATGCCTGTGGACATTTACACAGCAGTGAAAAACTATAATTCTCACTATGCACTAGAATTTAGCCTGCATTGGCATCATGAGGTTCCCTTTCACCCCAAAGGAAAGCAAAAATAAAGGTTTTATTAAAAATTTTCCAAACAGAACATCATTAATACATTTAATGAACATCAACAGAACATCATTAATACTATTATAAAAAATTTGAACGATACACAACAGGGCATATGCGTAGCACGGGCTGTCAAACAGAAGTCAGTGGTTAAATAGGGCATCAATCAGAGAAACCGAGAGGCCAACATAACTCTCAATATACTACTAATACAATGCTTCACCGTATCAATGGTTTTCTCAGTGTGATCCAGCACTGCCAAAGGTAGATAGGCTTCTCTTATCACAGCTACCAGAAAGTCAGCACATCTTTGCGACAATGGTGTTATTGCAGTACATTTTACCAACAGTATCAATTTAGCCATACCTAAGAAAGTCTCTACATCAATCTCCCCAGTGCTCCCTGTGTCGGTCTCCCTGCACCTTCTCTGAACCTCTCGCCAGCATGACCGAATCTGGGATCGCAGCCTCCTCTCCACAGCTTCCGAATTCAACAAAGAACTCACTGTAGATCGTCCACAGACTGCAGAGGAAGGCCTGAGCTGCTCTGGAACTAATAACTGGACAAGGAAAAGGATCATATCAATGACAAATGTTACTGTCAGTGAGCAGGGTTTTTTTAAGGCACTGTATGTGTGAACAAACACATATAATGACACCTTGCTTTTCCCAAGGCTGCAGGGTGCTGTTTTTGGGCACTCTGGAGCAGCAGCAGGTGAGCTCTCTGATGGACTGGAAGAAGGTGATCCTCTTTTATTTCCCTGTTCTATCGGTTCTCTACTGAACTTCTTCAGGAACTTGCGGTAATCCAGGTTTCCAAAACCACTGATCGGCAACATTTTCCACAAATCTTCAAACTGTAAGGTTACATTTACTGTTTACTTGTTTGGGAAAGGTAAAAAAGAGCTAATTGTTTAGCAATATATAATAAATAAAATATTAGATATTTAGATATTGTCAGGCTTACCTGTTCATCAGTGAGTCTCATGAAGTGATGATCACAGATGGTCCTGAAGTCCTCTTTTGAAATCATATTCACTCCAGCATAATCTAAATCTACCATCTCCTTGGTGATGGTATAAATGCGAGCAGAAACAACCTCCTGGATCCGTGTTAGTATATCAGTGATTGGTAGCAGACGTGCCTGGTTATGGAAGCGTACCTTGTTGATTTTCTCAAGCCATTCTTCAGATGTCTGTAATGAATGTAAATTGTATGTACACTTTGATGTAAAGGAGAATACGCCCATTCGATACATTGTTTTATCTTTAATAAGTGCTTCATCTTGGTCAGGGTGGCAGTAAATCTGAAACCTAACCTAGGAAGGCTGGGTGCAAGAAAGGAATACATCCTGGAAGGTCCCAAAGCAATGCACATGCACACAACTTAAACAATTAAGAGCCATTACTGAAGCAAATCCTCTTACTAAAATGATTTGGGTGGTAGGTAGAAAAGATGAGAACCCAGAGGACACCCATGAAGATGTATAGAACATAATTAAGAAATAGTAAGTAATCATCGTGCCACCTTAGGTCTATTAAATCGTTTTATCAAGTGCACTCGTGTCATTAATTTTCATGTGCATATTTTTTACCTCTTGGTTGTGAAGATTGAAGATGTGTAGAAACTGTTTCCAGTCCACCTGGCTTTCCTCTTCTTTGATTGACAGCTTAGTTAGCAGGTGTGCATATTGCACATCAGTGAGTTTAATGCAAAATTGGTCCAGCACCCGTCGAAACTCTGCCTGAGCTATCTTGCCATTTCTATTCTTATCAAATGCTGTGAATGCCTGGAATTATAAAAGCACAAAAAATAGATTTAGATCAAATGCATTTAATTGCTATTTTGACTGAGTAAAAAGTAGCTGACCAGTTCTGCACAACACCATTTAATCAAAAATTAGTTCAATCATTAGACCCTACCTTGGTTAGTGTATCCAAGGAGTCTGTTATAAGTTCTCTGACCTTCTGCAGAGCTCTGTTAGGGCTGAGACTCTCTACACTAGCTCCTGTAACTGAAGACATAATTGCAGGACTGCCTGGAGCCATTACAGACTTGCTACTGACTCTTTGTCCAGCAATACGGTCCAGAAAATCATGGTATGACAGCTTACAAACATCAAGTCCAAGACTGCAGAAAATGACAGGAGAAGAAAATGTAAATCTATAATCATCTTGTTTGAAATGTTATATTGTGGTATCTAAAATTCAGCGTGATTCCTGTGAGGTTGGGAAGTTGGCCAGATGTTTCCATTTAAGATAATGCATAAGGCCATAGTGTTTATATTAGAGTCAGGACCATGGGAATGTAGAGGGTGTATGCGCTATTTTTGGAATCTGTACAAGTCGACGTATGGAACAAGGTTAAAGGTTGCATGTCGATAGAAGGGGAGTTCTTTATGCTTATCTTTTCCTGGAAAATGAACTCTGTTACATCTGTTATACATTAAGCTGTTGGCAATAACAACCCCTCTATATAAGGTGGATTGAAGACGGAGATCGGGAGAGCATTTTCCATTGGCATTGAAACCTCTCCAAGCAATCCTGGGTGCTTGTCTTTAGATACTGAACTTCTTTGTAATAAACCTTTTTATGTACAAGAAAGACGGTGTCTGCGGAGATTTTTTCCTTCATCATCTACACATCATCACCACCGAATAAACAACAATATCAATGTGTTTTTGTGGAACAATGCAATACTTCTTGATTAGACCCAATAATTGAAGATCCTTTATCTGGAATCCATGTGTATGTAGCAGAGCCAATAGGTCCATTGCAGTCACATGACCATCCCCTCTCTTATCCAATTCCACCAGACTTAAGCGAATATCATCAAAGCTGTGCTTTAAACACTCCCTATAGGATGGCACAGATTTTATTTTAGTCTCTGTTAAATAGCAGCAATGAAGAGTTAGTAAATCATGCCCAAAAACATAAAATACTGTGCCATTAAATATGACTAAGTAATAGGTAATTCATTACTCACTTTAGGTTGTGCAGTTCTTTTTCGGTTAGAAGGTTCTGTGAGGCTGTTCTGTAGATGGTCTTTCCCACTGGAAATTGTGTAGAAGCTTGCGGTGTAATATTTAGCTTGTTCATGAACTCTGTCTTAGTGACATATCCTTTCCCATTATCATCATACCTAGATATAATGTACGTGAGGTCAGCTCATCTGTCCCGAAGCTAAATTCATACCACAGTGCTATTGAATTGTCAGATCTGGTTGTTGAGAAAGTGTTAATGGATTTTCTATAACACTCATTCTAAAAATGTCATGTACAGAGCAAAATGAGCAAAATTGTTTGTAGAATTCAGCTACCTCTCTTGATATAATATTGTTTCTTTGGTAACAGCTAATAATAAACTGATTAAAATGTTTATAATTGATTTAAAAAAAATTCCCTGACAGGGTCTCCAGTGTCTGCATTATCTATCAGTCCAAAGTTATAAGCTTTGTTCTTAACCAATTCAAGAAAATTGCCACATGCCACAACAATATGTAACTCTAAATGGATAAAAAGAATGTTAAATGTAACTAAGCAAACAAAATCTGTCATTCTTTAATAAATGCATTACTGTGATATACCATCAATGATTATTTTCCCACCTTACATATAAATATAGATGAAGTATTCCTTACCTTGCCCATATTTTATCAAATTCTCCTGGCGTAATAGGCAGATAGTACTTGAAAAGAATTTGTCTCAGCTCATTCTTGGTGATCCTGCTTTCAGTATCTTCACCATACTTTGTAAAAGCCTGTCAAGTTACATATATTTATTAATCTCACTTATAGTTAATGCCAATTCAGTGAAGAGGAATTAAAAACAAAACAAAAGGCTAATATAAATATACTTTTCACTGGCGATAATTTTAATTACAAGTCAGTATCCTGTGTTTAGTTTTGTAAATACTAGAGGTGTAACGGTAAACATATTAAAATACATGTAGTAAAATATTATAAAATATTACTTTAGATATTATTTAACCAAGCAGGCATTTTATTTAAAATTGTTTTAAAAGTGTCAACTGTTTAAGTGTTGCAAATCACAAATGTTAATATATAATCTTCTTCTTCTTCTTTTGGCTTCTCCCAATAGGCGTCGCCACAGCGGATCATCTGTCTCCATACTACTCTGTCCTCTACATCTGCCTCTTTCAAACCAACTACCTGCATGTCTTCCCTCAACACATCCATAAATCTCCTCCTTGGCCTTCCTCTTTTCCTCCTTCCTGGTGGCTCCATTCACAGCATTCTCCTACCGATATACCCCATGTCCCCCCTCTGCACATGTCCAAATAATTTCAATCTCGCCTCCCTCACCTTGTCTCCAAAACATCCTAAATGTGCTGTCCTTCTAATAAACTCATTTCTAATCCTGTCCATCCTCGTCACACCCAACGAAAACCTCCGCAAACATCATAGTCCACAAAGACTCATGTCTGACCTAATCCGTCAACCTGTCCATCCCCACTGCAAAGAGGAAAGGGCTCAGAGCCGATCCTTGATGCAGTCTAACCTCCACCTTAAACCAGTCTGCCTTTCCTACTGCATACTTCACTGCTGTCACACTGTAAATGTTAATATATAATAAAGAAATTTTATGTTCTGCATTTCTTCCCCCTAACCATAATGAAACTAAACAGAACCGTGATTTAAAAACCGAGGTATGTGCTGAACTGTTAATTTTGTGTACCGTTACACCCTTAGTAAAATACGTCTTTTTTCAGACTTTTCGTTAGCAATTTTTAATCACATAGAAACCCCTGTAGACGGTGAGTAGGAGGAGTCTAAATAAATGCTTTATTTACCTTCAAAAGTTCGGACCCCCTGGTGTGGGCAGTGGCCACAAGATAGTCATGTACCTGTTCACAAGCTTGATCAAGTAACTGATCAGTTCTGGATTTAAAGATACATAAAGGAAATATTTTAATGATTTGGAATTACATAGTAAGGCAGATATTTTTAAGTCTGAATCGCTTACGTCATATTACTGATGAGATTCGTTTCGGTTTTCCTGTCAAACCGAATCTTGCTGTAGAACTCAGCGTAGTTAATAGTAGAGCCAGGCTTAAAACCTAGCAGCTCGAGCAATCTCTGGTACTCTTTCTCTTTAGTCATGATTCTCAGGCTTTTGAACAAAACTCTAAAGTCATTATAGTTCACCAACCCATCCTTGTTTCTGTCCATCAGTCGGAACGCTGTTAAAACATCCTAAAAGAAAATATGACCTTATTTTATTTTTATTTTTAAATGATTTATTTTGCATATATTGAGAACAGGAGTGTGAATTAGTGTTAGTTAGTGTTAATTGGTGTTAGTCACCTCTGTTTTAAAAGGCAAATTAATTTCAGACATCCAGTTGAAAAAAAACCCAGATTGAATAAGTCACAGGAAGTGTATTACCCCGTGATATTCTTTGATGCGTTCCTCAAGTTGATTTAAACAGTCCTCTGCAGAGAGCAAGCTGTCATTCTTAATATTATACAAGTTTCTTTCATCCCCTTCGTTGTTTTCTTCTGCTATGGCATCTATTTGGGGAAAAAAGTTTGCGATCCTAACCAAAAAGTGTTAAACCAAAAATATTTTTAACTACAGTTTAAGTTATAACTCATACCTTCATATCTGTGGATGAAGTCTGAGAAGGGGATCGGTCCATTAAAGAAACCAAGAGTTTGGATGAGTGTCTGAAATTGTTGTGCATGCATTGAAATTCTACAATCGTCCAGAATCTAAGAGAAACATCATGCAGAAAATAAACATTAGCAGGATCAGTGTGTTCTTTGCTAAGTACAATTCTGACAAGGATCTTAGATACAATTTAAATATCATGGCTATAAAAATGCACAGTTTAAGATAATGATCATACCTTTTGGAAGTCTTTCAGGTCAAGAACTGATGCAAAACTCTTGCTGGTATCCATCAGACGCTGTTGAAGTGTGAGCTTCCGCATTTGCAGCCTGTCTCTGAGCTTCTTTAGAACAACGTCCACCAAAGCTTGCTTTTTCACACTCTCCACATTATCTTGATAAGCCCTTTTATTTCTGGACCCAACATAGATAGTAAAAATGCTACATGGTAAACACTCCAACAAGCACTGTAAAACAGACTAAAGTTATACACTATATGGACAAAAGTATTGACTTTACCAGCCATATGTGGTTTGTCCCCAAACTGGCATCACAATGATGGAGGCACACAATTAAATCGAATGTCTTTGGCTGCAGTAGCATTAAATATTCCCTTCACTTGAACTAATAGACCCAAACCTGTTCCAGCATGAAAATTCCCCTGTGCACAATGCCAGCTTCATGAATATATAGTCTCCATGGGTTGGAGTCAAAGATCTTGTGTGGTCTGATCTCAGCAAATGTGGAATGGGATGTTCAAAAAGATAAACCAATCTTATGATCAGGCGTCAACAAACCGTTGTCCATATATTGTTCAGTGGATGTATTATTTTTGCTTTCTTCCTTTTTCCTCCTAAACATGTCTTGAAACCAACCTTTCAATCAAGTTCAGTCCCTTGTTTACACTCTTGGTCTTATCGCTCCTCAAGGATATTCCAAGGCTCGCTAATAACAACTTATAGTTAACAGCTTCAGACTCCTTAAAAGGTTCACAGAGCCTATAGTAGGAAACCAAATAGAAATTATCCAGTGGTAAGTACATGCTGATGTAGTGTTAACACCAGTGTAAAGTTACAGGTCTCTTACTTTTTAAAGTGGCTGTCAGACAATGGGAGTCCATACTTCTGAAGGAGCTTTCTCAGGTCCTCAGGAGGAATAAGGAAGCTCTGAGTCGGGTCTGTATCACTTAGAGTGGACATCAATAAACTATAATTATCAGAGAGCTGCTCCTTAAGAACCCCCTCCACCTACAGATAACAAAAAATAGTTTAGGGATTATATGCAATGCAAGTGAATTGTTTTAGCGGAAAGTACAAAGGCTGATGCGAATGTGACCAGAGCAACCACAGTTTTACTTCTATACTTCTACAGATAAATTGTTTGTGTATGTATGTATGTATGTATGTATGTATGTATGTATATGTATGTATGTATGTGTATATATATATATACATATATATATATATATACAAAATAATTTATATGATAAATGTATTATAATAATAAAAAATAATATATAATATAATATAATATGATTTTTTTTTGTGATTTATAATTGACAGTGCACTCACTACAGTCCAAGCTGCTGTGGCTGAAGGAGATTGAACAGTATGCGGCATCTGAGCTCCTGCCTTGTGCTCTGAAGCGTCACTGATCTGTTCCTGAATCTGTATAGACACGGACTGATGCTACAGCAGTGCTCACACACACACAGACACACAAACACACACACACACACACACACAC
>JAAIIK010000128.1:2367375-2381290 GCA_014706435.1 Silurus glanis
CCAGAAGGCCATGAGTTCAAATCCCAACACCACCAAACTGCCACTTCTATGCCCTTGAACACGGCCTTTAACCCTCAATTTCTCAAATGTGTAAAATAAATAATTGTTTATTTTGTTAAGTTATTTCGGATAAGGGTGATCCCTTCCATTATAAGTAGGTTTTTGCTCTTGAGTTGTTATTTTAATACAGTAAAATGTGTGGAAATGATTCTGTAGTAATACCGTATCAACATCAAACACAGTGGATAGAAATCTAAAGAACAGCAGTGATGTATTTATTAAAGTAAACAGCCTACTTCCTCCCACTGCGTTTATTTTAGATTTTGTTTGCTTGCAATAAATATTTGTACTGTACATGGCTGCATTTATTGGGTCCTCGATAAGAGATAAATAGATAGTAGATAGCAGTTAAGGCACAAAATAAAGAGTATTTGGACTTGATCCAAAATCTTTATTAGCCCAATCAGCTAATATAACAGATGTGGCAGTGTGTGTGTTTAGCTCATGTTTTTCCATTCCACTTTTTTCATTACTCTCACTTATTATAACGTATACACTTTCATTTTAGTGTCTTGAGTAGTGTCCTTCTGCCACTACATTTAACAAATATGCATCAATCAAGACTTCCTATTCATAATTCTTCAAAAGTTAGTCTCATGCCAACACCATACATTTGATATTTTCGTCTTGCTACCACAAATCACATGAAGGTACCCACCTCAGCGGCCCAGCAGAGCAATATCTCATGTGGCATGAAATTGTTTATTGCTGTTGGAGTTCAGGTACCCACTAGATGTCCTTGTCCCTCAGCAAAGCTCACATCTGAGGCCCTGCTGTTTGCTTGCTCTGATTGGATGGAGGAGATCCTGCCTCCAGAAATCACTGCTAATCCTCTTAAGACCAACAACACTCTAACTCACCCAATCCTCTTCCTCGCCCTTCACATTCCCCCCTCCCTTCTGTTTTCCACTTCCCCTCCTCCTAGCCTGTGAACTCTCCGTGTGATGAGAGTGTAATCCAAGTGGATTACGGGCAGAGCGGTGGATTGAGTCAGTCGTTGCTGAGACTCCCTGTCTAAATGCTTCACTGGATCTTTTGCAATATTGTTTGCATTAATTTACAAATTGTCACTTTTTTTCATTCATAAAGATTGCTTTATCTGAAAGGCAAGGGAATTTATTTCATCTGAGAGAGAAAGGATTTATTTTTCAGTAGTATTTCAGCATTTTTAGCTTATTCTGACGCAAAAAATGAAGAAATCAAAACAGGATTTCTTCAAAACGTATAATGTGTGTCATCTGGAGCTTTGACGGGGAAATGAATCAGAGTCAGCATGAGTAAATGTGAACTTTAGGATGAGAGTAAGTTTTGGTAAAGTTGAAGTAAAGTGAAGTTCCAGTGGACAGACGCTTGCTGTCAGTGATGCGGTGGACAGGGATGTGCTTCACTGGGATTATGGGCAACCGAACACAGCCTTCATGGGTCACGGTCTTCTTGTTTTACTCAGGATGCTTGTTCCTCCTGACCGATGCACAGATGAAGATTCCACCTGAAACGTAAGATATGAATATGGGGTTACCCATGTTTAGATTCTGATGATTACTATACAGTTGTTAATCATAGTGACAATAGTGACAGTTATAATAAGTATGTAAAAGTATTAGATTCTGTGTATTGTACTTACAAAACTTAACAAACCATTTAATTAATTTTGTTCAAGTAAATAATATTAATATTCAATTATTCATTAATAATAAAAAAATATGCAAGTTTTCACTTTTAGTTGACTAATCACATCAGGGAAGATATATAAAATGAAATAACTATGAAAGTCTATGAAAACTCTACTTTCTCTGTGTTTTTTACATTTTTCATACAGTTTTATACAAAAACAGTGTCAAAGTATGTTTGCACTCACAAAGATTTTTTTTTTTTTTTTTTTTTTTGCAACAGAAGCTTCCAGTTACACATTTTTAATTAAAGATTAAAAATAAAAAAATGTTATTGCATGTATATATTACAAAAGTATAAAAGTATTATTGAACAGGAAAAGTTTGCATTTTATCACTGCAAACTGAAAGACGTCATTCAGATACCAAAATAACTTGCAGGTCTTTTTAATATTCCCGACTAGCAGAGCAAAGTGTACTGCAGAACATTCCCAAAAGCACACATTTAACACGTTGGCTCAATACCCAAAGTTTTTAGCTTTAAAAAATACAACTAAAGGAATGTAAGAAATGTAAGTTTATCCACAAAATGGCTACAGTCCAAAACATAAGGCATAGTTACTGGGAAAAATAACGTTGAATATTTGCTGATGCACTCTTTGAGTCTCTCAGGTGTAATTTCACAATCTTTAATATCTTGAAGAATTTTACATTCAGAGGTATGAATGCCATTTAGAGGATCCATCCAAGTCTGGAAGTTATTTCAAATAAATGATCTTTCATTTCACATAAATGAGCATGCTAACAAGATTTGTCATTTGTTTCATTTTAACATTAATTAGGTTCCTCATATATTTTGTCCAAATGGTATGACAATGGTGTTCCAGTGTATATAGTTTAAGGTTTCAAAACACTTTCAGCTGAAAGTTTTACCAACAAATCCAAAAGCAGTCCCTGAGATCAGTCAGTTCAGCATCATCTGGGATTATTTAAGGTTTTAATTTACTGTGATACTCATTCAGTTCAATACTCTGTAGCATTAGAGTTGACTTGGCAGAGGAGAACTGATTCAGACAGTTGTGGGGTTATTTTTAGTAAACAACAAATCGATAAAGGGCTTCTGTATAAAAAAAAATCAATTTTTCCTCAGACCTTCACATAATGGATGAAGGAAAAAAGTTTCACACCAGCAGATGAATTGTGCCGCTTACGGAGCAAAGCGCCAAATCGGTAAATAATGGATCTTGTGCATGTAGACTGCCATTTTTAATTCAGACCACAGGTTTTCAAGACTTCAATTCCCTTCAACAACTTTGAAAGGATTAGGTGTGTTTGGGGTCATTGTGTTGTTTACAGGTAGAAAAGCTTTGCCAAAACAGTGCGGTTTTTAATATCAAATATATCCTGGGATGTAGCTAAATTCTTCAAGCCATCAGCAAGAAACCATGGGAAAGAAAACAGTACTATAACATGAATAATCCTCGTCTGTCTAAATCTTACGCTGCATATGGGAGGCGTTTACTTCTTTGCATTCCCCTCTTCTAATAATTATTTGGCCAAAAATTAGGTTTTATCTAACAAAAAGAATGTTAAATAATGGCAAACGTTATTATCACAAATAACTCCATGTAAATTATTTTACTTCTAGAATTTTGTGCTTGTTCTGATGAAGAATGGCAACAATTTAGTTGGCTATACACCCTGAGATAGAAGTTACCTTCAGATTGCTATCAGATTTGCTCAACAGCATTTTTTTCTGATTGATCTGCATGTACATGTCAGTATCTTAAGCTACGTCTGCTCCAGGTTGTCTTTCTGGCGCCATGTTGAATGCGGCCCCTTTTAATATGTTACTGGAAACCAGCCAAACACTCAAGCTGGCACACAGATGATCATATGGGTTCTCATATGGAAACAGGAACTACATACTCCTCGGGACACTCTTCGTGCTTCCCTTATGTACAGTATATATATATATATATATATATATATATATATATATATATATATATATATATATATATATATATATAATTTCTAACTGCTCATGATACTGAATGTGAGCTGTGAAAAGCGTTAAAGATTAAACTTAGAGCACAGGGTTTCACCACAGTATCAAACAGTTTTACACTTTACAGTATGTAGTTTGTAATATTTTTTTAACATTTCCTTAGTTTATTTCCTTCCTTTCGGTTTTTCAATATACAAATTTTAATCCAAAGACAGTCATCTAGAATGTAATCTAGCTTCTTCATGTTTATCTTCTACTGCAATATGATTTGTGTTGTTTTAATAATAATAAGTTAAAGAAAGTGGGGCTGCATCACTATTGACCATGAGAGTGTCCAGGACCGTGAAATAATTCTGTGGGCAGTCAAGAACTATTCCGTTATCTTTCTGAGCAAAAGAAGAAAGATAACCGTATGAGATCAGCACGTTAGAATTGTATATAAGTATGAACAAGAACATTGTTACAGTTTTATTTAATTAATAAATGTCTACTTTTTGACATCAATTCCCCAAGACTTCTTTCTTTTTAATACCTATAAGAAAAGATTTCTATGATGTAAGCCCCATTTATATCAGCACGACATGCAGAAGACTTGTTGCAGTCTCCAGAAAAATATCAGACTTTCCAAGAACTGCAGTTATAAAAAACATGGTTTTGCTTTTTTTTTCTCCCCTCAAAAAAACCAAACCAATTTGTTTGATGTGTCCATCACAGTTGTGCTGCAAGACAAGAATAAAACTCAATTATACCATGTAGTATGGATTTTCTGAAATGTAATATTAAAGAGTCGTGTTTTGTTACATCACTTCCTGTACGCCAGTGTTTCCTGTCTTTCTCACTCTCAGATTGAGTCGTTAAAAGGATTATGGGACAGCTGCTGTTTCATAATTCAATATCCTTACCAGACACAAAAGCAACTTTATGTATAGATGTACTATAGTAAATCAAGGTGACTGGAAATGTGGAACAGAGGTGAAGAAATTTCAGCATTTACTGAAGAGGAGTCATGTTAGATTCAAATATTTTTATGCCCTGGATTCTTTTAAAATTCAAGCCTCTTTCAGGTCAGATACATAATTCATTACTATTTGCTCTGTTTGTAGGTGTACAGAGTAGTGAGTAGTTTTTTTATGTACCTGAGAATCTCTATTTTTTTTAATTCACTTAGCAGAATTACAGTGTGCCAAAAAAGGATTACATTTGTTAGTGCATATAGACTAACAGATTACTCATTTAGAATTATAAACAAAATAGTAAATATACTGTGTATATCAGTGGCAGGCGGTCAGGGCCAGCAAGGCCTTCTCTGTTGGCATAAACTTAGAACTTAGAAAATCAGAATTACTGACTTACGTTTTAATATATTTTGTCCATTATCATGTATTAGATGATTCCCAGTAGTCTATTTTTTTTTATTTCATAGCTTTGCTCTCGGGTGAGTCAATATTGCTTTTGAGTTTCTATTCAATCAGATTTCAGCCATCACATCACGTATTGCCGTAAGAAATGAACAGGCTTTTGGTAGCTTCAAATTCATGTATCCTGAAGCTGTTGCTTTAACCAATAACATACTTCGAGGCTTCTTAGAAGCCGTAGAATCACATCAGCATTTGTCATTTGATTGGATGGTCAGCGAGTGCACTAGTCAGAGCTCGCAAACCGCATCGGTAGCAAACTGCACAAGCTCCAATTTATTTGTGTGGATTTAACAGCTGTTTTTCATTCCACAATGATTGACAAAGGAGATGAAATAAAAGAAAGAAACATACAGCAAATCAGAAAACTCAACTGACATCAGAAAATACTACAACAAAACCAAAAACATAACAGCAAACCAGAAATTGCATGCTAGGGATGGTAAGATTAACCGATTTGCATCGGTGCTTCAGAAAGAAAATTAGCACTGTGATTTAAAAAGTTGTGCATTAGACACAATTTGCAATTTTTCATCGCAATGCATAATTTTTTTCTTATCATATCTGCTTAGGTTAAACTGATCTATATATACTAAAATATATACAAATTATTTGTTTTCTCATTTAGAAAATGACCAATAATTTGTGACCAATATTTTATATGCAGATTGATTTCTCCTATCTAAACTGTTTCTTCTGCTGCTATGCGAATATGTATTACAAGAGACCGAGGGTCACATAGAATATAGATTAACATGGCAGAGGTAGAGCTGTAACTTCCAGGAGACAGAACAGGAAAAGAACTTCTGGTTTTATTTCATCGTTTTTCTTTTTGCACTACAGAGGCCTGTTTGTGAAAGGGCCATGCGTTAGAAGACAGAAGGCACTTAATTAAATTTATGATTTGCTGTCAGTCTAAGCTAAAGAAATAAAATAACTATTTGTGCCATATTGAATTACACAATATCATACATTTTCCATTAGATAGTATTGCATAGTATTCTGCAATCAAATTGAAATCGGATTGTCATAGGGGTAAATCATATCACATCGTTAGCTGCTTCATATGTATCTATAATGTATCGTATCGCAGGCTATGCATCCAGCTGCTAATCTCATCTGCCTCAGTTATGGAGATGTATCCCTATTACAATATGCAATAATGATGTGCAATGTTGACGGCATATTTGATTGTATATAAACTCCACTAATCAAAAGTACTAAGTGAGTAGTAAAAAAAAAACACTAGTAAATTAATTGTGGCTCATTGGTCTAATTGCTGCAACTAGCAGTAAGCATATGTTCAATATGAACGTAGCCTTTCATTTTTTTTTTAGATCATGTTGATGTGATTTTGTTTTTACTGTTATAGGCCACTATAACAGATAAATTCCTTCCAGTGAATTAAAGTTAAATAAAAATGTGGTATAATCAGTGGGGGTTAATTTGTTCAGCAAAGGTGTTGGTAAGTGAGCAGGATGACTTGTGGAAATCTGGTAGTGCTGGATTTAATGCAGCATAGGCTTTGTCGTAAAGGGAACTAGGACATTTGGATCTTATGTTATTTATAATCCAAAGTAAGGGCAGTTAGCAGTTATGATTTAACCTCTTAAATGACAACAGTGACACTGGATGTTTTAATTACTCTTAAATTTATGGGATTTGGAAGGTGACCTTATTCAGAGAGTTCCTGAAAAGACTGAATGTGAAATTTAATGCATATATATATATATATATATATATATATATATATATATATATATATATATATATATATATATATATATATATATCTTCATATAACATATATTCATATATTCATGCACACATTATCATCAATGGGCACAATATTGTAGAAAAATGGTCAACAAAGGGTGATGAGGCCCGACTTAAGCCAGAATTGCTATAACCACAATGGCATTTCCTTTGGTGTTTTCATTTTTATTATAACAGAACAGTCTAACAAAACCATACCATTGATAGTCTCAGAATGCACTGACACTGGAGACTCCTTCAAGATGCAATAACAATCAGAAATCTCCTTACATTCTTATAGAAAGACTTATCTATATCAATGAAACACAATTTCATAATTCTATGCCTGGGTGTTACTACAAAATTTATTGTGACTGAAAATTGATTATTATATACCTGCGATTTGCCATGAAGCCTGAACTTTACAGAACTGCTGCTATAGAAAATTACTCAACAGCTTCTGATGAATCAAATCCAAGAGCTCAATGGTGCAGTGGTATAAGGAAGAAATTATTCAAATAAGATTCGAATCCATGATTTGATCCATGCATGAGTTTGTTGAATCATTCTTCTTTCAATAACAATACTACAACAAGCCAGGTTTATTAATCACGTTCTGATTTTTCTTTTCAGGGTTCAAAAATGGGCCAATAGCCTTTCAGAACAGCTAAATTTAGTCGCTGTTAAGTATTCTGGATCTGCACTTCTACAGAAGGTAAATTTCCTAGACATCTACCCACATGATCATGGTTTCAGGTCACTTCATTAGGTCAGCTTCAACATCTGGTGCAACACAGAGCACACACATACAGGCGCACACATCCACAAACAGCAAATGTGTGCAGTAGGTCAGCTGACCTGCTTTCTGGTTTTGTTTTCTCTCTATTTTTACTTTGCACTATGTGTAATCAGGATTATGATTTATGCACACAATGTCATGAGGAATGTGTACAAGGAGTTAATAAGATTTTAAGCAAATGTATGAACCCACCAAAACCCAGGCCACAACCTTCTTGTCCTCACAGCCTTTTTAATATATTTTCTTTCCCTTTTTTCACTCTGCATTTCCTCTGAATTCAGAAAAAACAACAGCATCGTCTTTGACAAATGTATAACTCTTAGTAGAGCTACTGTAATGTAATCAGTGCAGCAACTAATGAAATTATACGACCTCTCTCACAGAATGGCTCCTTACTCTGCTTGCCAGACAGACTTAAATGCCATTGGTTATACATTAATAGGGCTACAGAAAAACACAAAAGCCATTCGTCTAACATCAAACCGCATCCAATAGAATTCCCTCTAGACTAAACCTAGTTCTGCTCTGTGTATAAGTATTGGCTTCAGAGATCCTGCCGTGGATTGGCAAAGTAAGAGCACTCAAGGGATCTGTCTAATGTCTTTTGTCCTTTAATATAATTTCCTCTTAATGTAATTGTAATACATTAAAATATAATGTATTTTAAAATATAACAAAAAAGAAATGTTGTACGTGAAAGATGACATGTAGAACATTCTACATTCTAGAACAATCCAGTTTGATTGCTAATTTTCCATTTTCAAGGGGTGTTATATATTAGCAAGTAAACAGTTCTCGACGTTGACGTATTTGAAGCAGGAAAAAAGGCCAAGTGTAAGGAAAAAGTAGCCATATTGTGATAGCTAGACATTTGGGTCAAAGCATCTTCAAAACAGCAGGTTCATTTGGGTATTTCCCGGTATGTAGTGGTTAGAATTGACCAAAAGCAGTCCAAGAATGGACAGCTGATAAACTGGAAACAAGGTCATGGGCACCCAAGGTTTATTGCTGTGTGGGGAGCAAAGCCTAGCGTGTTTAGTCTGATCCCACACTGTAGCACAGATTGCTGAAAAAGTTCATGCTGGCTCTAATGGAAAAGTGTTAGAACACTCAGTCCATCTCAGCTTGCTGTGTATGGAGGTGCATAGATGCAGACTGGTCAGATTTCTCATTATTTTACATCACACAGAGAGCCAGGTGCATTTACATTGCTTATTTAATGAAGAGGAGATGGCACAAGAATGCACTATGGGAGCAAGGCAAGCTGGTGAAGGCAGTGCAGTGCTCCAAGCAATGTTCTGCTGGGAAACTTGGGTCCTGGGATTCATGTGGAAAGGCAGTAGCTACTTTCAACAGCATAATGCTCTAAATCACACTGCAAATATTGTTCAATATAGGAACATTACAAAGATTTCAAGGTGTTAATTTCAAATTGCCCAGTTCTCTATATAGCATTTGTGGGATGTGCTGGACAAACAAGCCTGATCTAAGGCCGATATCCAGTATACAAGCTTTAGTGGTAGATTAGCTAAACAAGGTAACTGTACTAGCTATGCATTGTCAACTATGAATTGTCTGTGACTTCATTTCCAGCTCCTTTTTAAGCTTAAAAACATGAATTAATGCTTCTGATAGATGAAAAAGATAATTTTAGTATAATTCTGTGAAAGGCCTTTAGTTGGGTTTTTATTGGACCATGTAAAGGTTTACCCAAACCACCACACATAAGTACGCTTAAACATATTTTGCTCATACAATCTGGCTTTTTTAATACAACTTTTTTGTTACTGCCACCAGAAACTCAATGATGTGGAGCCTGTTATTCAGATAGAAAAACTAGATGGAGCTAAATTGGCCCAGGAATTTTCCGATGAAATTGAGAAGATGCTGGGAAGCAAGATGAAGTCTGTTAAGGTCAGTATGTTAACTTAATTTTTTTAAGATTTGGGTGACCATATTTACAGATATAAACAACAGAAGTGATGAAATTACCAAAATTCTTTACTTACAGTAAAACTACAGGGTGCAGTGGCTGCTGGGAAATATAGTTTCAGTTCATAATATTGATACAAGTGATTAGAAGGTAAAGATTATTCTGTTGAAAAGTAGGAAGTATAAGTCAAAAGTACTCGTGCATGAAATACTGCAGTACAATTGAGCAGGGGAACCGTCTGTTTTTACTTCACTTCAATTCTGATGTTTTGATACCTTGATTTACAGTATACTTAAGTTTGTTAAAGTGCTGATAGGGTTCAAATAAAAGCTGTGTAATTTGTGTGTGTAGTCAGAGATTCATAGCAATACACCTCTCTGCATTTGTCTCAACCCTTTTTGTTCCTCTTAAGTTCTCGAAGGTTTCAATTAGGTTGAAATTTCAGTGTTGAATCTTGTTATTGGCAGTAAAGTGGTGCTGTTATGGTGCAACCACAAACACCTTCATGCTACATGTAAAATAATAGATAAAAAGATCCAGCAGTGATCTAATGAACCATGTGACAGAGAAGTTTTACATTCTTATATAACAGCTCATGTACAGCGGGGAAAAAAAAATATTTGACACATCAGCATTTTTATCAGTAAGGGGATTTCTAAGTGGGCTATTGACACAAAATTTCCACCAGATGTAGCCATCAAGCCAAATATTGAATTCATACAAAGAAATCAGAACATTTAAGTATACAAGTTGAGTCATAATAAATAAAGTGAAATTATTTATTTCACTAGAAATCCCCTTACTGATAAAAATGCTGATGTGTCAAATACTTATTTTCCCTGCTGTAAGTAAATAAAACTGAAACAGGAGGAAAATGACCTGTATGTAACTGTCCTTGTATAATCTGTTGTCAGCGACTGGCAGATACAGTGGAGGATGCAGATCTATATCACGAGTTTAATGCAAGTTTAGAGGTGAGTTCACAAGAAGATAATGTTCATTGATATCCCAGGATATGTTTTGCAAAAAGCATATACAGGAAGCTCAAAATGATTGTCAGCTCTAAAAACCAGCAAAATGTATATATTAGTAAAACATGTTTATGTACAAAGACAGTAAGTAAAATAAAAGAAATTACTTCATCTCAAAAAAGAAAAACGCCTGTAGTTTTGTAATTCTGTACTGAAATTCTGTAATTCTGTATTTTTTTTCCGATTTATTATAACAGTGAAATTGTGTTACCAGCCATTTGTTAACTTTTGTCAAAATTTCTACGTGTCTACTCGAAAACAGCACATTCTTCCATTGTAAAATATTCCATCCCTTCCCAAATTAGTTTGACTATTTCAACTCCCTGCTGATAAACACGATGGATGAAGAGGGCAACTACATTGAACTCGGTGGCGAGTTTCCACTAGAAGATAACGAGCATTTTAACAATCTGCCAGTTAACACACTAATGAGTGACATCCAAGTCCCAACCAATGTGTACAACAAAGGTAAAGTTTAACACTATTAAAATAATACTAATATTAAATGACCCATATGGTCATCTGATGAACAAAATGAATAAGTGTTACTTCCTTACCATCTTTCTCGCCTGGAGTTTAGATCCAGACATTCTTAATGGCGTGTACATGTCCGAGGCTTTAAACGATGTCTTCATCAGTAACTTCCAGAAGGACCCAACTCTCACATGGCAGTTCTTCGGAAGCTCCACTGGTTTCTTCAGACTCTACCCAGGCACATTAAAGACTACAGGGCCACATATATATTTAATATTTCCTCGCTATTAGACTCATAATTTACCCTGTGATCTATTTTCTGCTCCATTAGGCATCAAGTGGACTGCAGACCCCAATGGAGTGGTTGCATTTGACTGTCGGAATAGGAACTGGTGAGAACGCCTGTGCTAACGCTACATACAACTGAACAAAACCAGATTTGTCTGGTTGTGCTGTTGTGGACCTCGTCAAGGCTGTGATAACTGCTTAATTGTGTGCACAGGCTCCTGAAATGTCTGCTGCTTTGAAACTGGCAGTATATCCAGCACAGCCTTGATTCCAGTCCAATACTTTAATCCACTCTTTAAGTAGTTAGCAGCTCAATAGCCAGGTCAATGACACTCATCTGGGCACCATATGTGGCTGTTTATTTAGCTGTACATGATAGTAGAAATGTGAGCTGTACGTTTGGTTTCTGTTTTTTTTTTTTTTTTTTTAAAGAACTTCCTTTCGAATTTATTTCCCAAAGTAGAAAAAATTAAAAGCAAATTCCCCATTTTCTCCCTAATTTGATCACATGAAGTCTTAGACACCCGGCCACGTGCCCCTATAATGCAACAGCGATCAGTCAGGGAGGGTGAAAGCTAACACATGCTTTCTCAAGACAAGTGAAGCAAGCCAACTGCATTTTTTTTTTACTGCTGCTCATGCTGCATCACAGGGCAGTGTGACATCCACAGAGAAAAGTGCTACTTCTCCTTTCTTCATGCAGGCCAGGAAAGAGAGCATGCAATCCCACAGATGTTAATGGCAGCATGAGGAGTCAATCTCAATGTCGTGGAGAGGTTTGGACGATACACAAACTGCACGGGCGATAGTTATTGAGGGAGGAGTCTGTAGACTTCTTTGGCACGGGGACGATGGTTGTTGTCTTGAGGCACCTAGTTAAAGATGTCAGTAGAGACATTCGCTAGCTACTCTGCACTTTCCCTGAGCACTTTTGCCAGGAATGTTGTGTGGTCCAGCAGACCTCTGTGGGTTAAATCTGCATAGAGTTTTCCTCACTTTAGCTGTGGTTAGACAGAGCACCTTGTCATTGTGAGGAGGTGGTCTTCCATGCCACCACGTTGTTCTGCACCTCAAACCGGGCATAGAAGTTGTTCAGCGCATCTGGAAGGCAGAATTCCCGTGCCTGTGGATTCTCTTGCATCACCTCTCATGAATAACAACTTTACTGTTGCCTCACTAAGGAGTCCTACAAAGTAGTCCTTTAAAGCAAGTCTGACCTTCTACGGAAAAAAGATTATAGCGGTAAATGTGGCCCATATCTATAAGAGTGCAGATCCACATCACTCAATACGCAACTTTCATTGTCTAATGTGATTTATATCTGAGCTTCTGCTCTGGTAAAGAAGAGGTTGCTGTCAACCTGCACACCTGTAAATCAAAAGCTTCAAAAGCCTGTAAAATAATATTTTGTTTATATATCATAGCTATGTTTTTCGAAATTTGCTACAGACAGAGTTTGGTCTTAGTTTAGTCCGAATAACATTAACAACTTGAACAACATCAACATGGTGTCCTGTAAAGTCGAATAAGGAGAAATAAGCACTTTTTATGCAAAATGTCATTTTTTGATTAAATATCCTTGATATTAAGAGTGCATTTGACAATAGAAGACTATCAGAATTATTGTCATATTTGGATCAGGAAGCTGTTCTAAGATTGCGTTGTATTTTACCCGGAAACATAGCAAACGCACGACACTGTTGCCAAACAAATTTTAACAAGGCCGAAAGTGTTGGGGACAAATCAATTTGTAGACATTAACGAACATACACCTGACAAACACACAACTGAGGTGGTGCTGGCAAACACAATCCCCTTTGTATGGAGCATTTCAATGCATTTTAAAAGATCAAAAAGTCTATGATGATGATTTATATGGTTAGATGTTTTTTATTCCGTAATAAATCGTAAAAAAAAGTTAGACAATGCTAGTTTGTAATTTCTGCCTCTGTAATTATATTGACTAAACAGACTTGTGGATATGCCTTTTGGGTCCCTAAAACCCAGTTGGAGAACTACTGCTGTACCTGGTTTGTGTAAATCATCTTTCATTTATGTAGAATTATGGAGATAACAGGGAGGACGGCTACGTTCATATACACAAATACAGATTATCTGGAGGATAGTTAAGATCAAATTCAATTATCTTTATTTAAACTAGGGAAATTATTTATAATTAGGTATTTAAAGGAAAGATTTTTTGGAGTTTTAGTGCATGGTTGATTACTGGTGTCCCTCACTGCCACAGGTACATTCAGGCTGCTACGTCTCCAAAAGACATCATCATAGTGGTGGATATCAGCGGCAGCATGAAGGGTCTGAAGCTCACTATTGCCAAACACACCATAAACACCATCCTAGACACTCTGGGTGAAAACGACTTTGTCAACATTATCGCGGTGGGTCGACTTGATCCATTTTTGTAATCTTGCAATATATAACTAGTATATGTATGTATGTGTATATATATATATATGTATATGTATACGCATACACACACACACACACACACACACACACACACACACACACACACACA
>JAAIIK010000128.1:2381300-2428362 GCA_014706435.1 Silurus glanis
CACACACACACACACACACACACACACACACACACACACACACACACTGTATGCTGTAATATATGTGTTATTTATTCTGCAGTACACTGATTACGTCCAGTATGTGGAGCCCTGTTTTAAAGGCACCCTCGTGCAGGCGGATCTGGACAACCGGGAGGTATGTTTGAGCTACGTGCTGATGTATGTCAGTGTGCCAGGGTGGCAGACCTCGGTGTAGCCTTACAGGGTCGTAGAGCTGGTAATGATATTAGCCCATTGCATCTGCTCAGGTCCTCTTAAGAAATCACAAGAATACACTTAGCACTCTAAAAGATTTAGGATGTTTGTCTTGTAATCATGAAACCCAACAGAGATGCTTTTCTTATTTATTAAAAACTACGAGACAACTACGAGATGTTTTTGTTATTGTCAAAAAGATGAAAATCTCAGAGAGCAAGTAGGATGAAATATAGCATTCATTTTTGGAATAAAACAAAATGCCAAATCATTAATGATTGAATGCTTGTTGCTACCCTTCTTGTTTTGCAATTTTCAGCATTTTAAGCTGCTTGTGGAAGACCTCCAAGTAAAGAGGGAGGGGAAAGTTAAGAAGGCCATGAATGAATCTTTTTGGGTGTTGAATCAGGTCAGTGTTGAACATTTAGTCAAAATCTCATTTACTTAATATTAGGTGGCTTGTGCTTTTCATCTTGAATGTGCTTGAGCTTAATTCAATCAAGATCTATGGCATACACACTTCCTCTCTCTCACACACACATACACACACACACACACATCCTCTCTATGTGTGTGTGTGTGTGTGTGTGTGTGTGTGTGTGTGTGTGTGTGTGTGTGTGTGTGTGTGTGTGTGTGTGTGTATGTATGTATGTGTGACCGTTTCTCTTGGCTAGGCTACAGAAAAGGGGCAGGGCAGCTTGTGCAATCAGGCCATCATGCTCATCACAGATGGAGCCATGGAAGATTTCCAGTCTGTGTTCGAGGAGTTCAACTGGCCCGAGAGGAAGGTAATGGACAATCAGCTCTGTCCACAAACAAAACGCAGAAAATGTGTGTATGACAAAGATATTTCATTTCAGTCATAACATTTCATTACAAAGTATTAAGTTTTGCATTTGTACTTAACAACACTTCTCTGTATTTAAATGACAAAGAATCATTTTATATACACACTAATTATATATATAGCTATTATATATATATATATATATATATATATATATATATATATATATATATATATATATATATATAAAACTATATAGCAGCTATATTTAGCAACCAGACAAGACTATAGAAATTAAACTTGGATATACTTGGACCATACGCCGCACACTGCAACAAGTCAGTTTGCATGGCCGTTGTCCCAGAAGGAAGCTTCTTCTGAAGCTAGCTCGCAAAAAAGCCTGCAAACAGTTTGATGAAGAAAACCTGTCCAAAAGCACGAATTACTGAAACCATGTCCTGTGTCTGAGACTAAGAAAAACTAGTTTGGCTCAGATGGTGTCCAGCATGTGTGGTGATACCCTGGTGAGGAGTACCAAAACAAATTGTGTCTTGAAAAACATGGTGGTGGTAGCATCATGGTCTGGGGCTGCATTAGTGCTGCTGGTACTGGGGAGCTGCAGTTCACTGAGGAAAACATGGATTCCAATATATCCTGTGACATTCTTAAGCAAAACATGATGCCCTCTCTTCAGAAACTGGGCCAGACGGCAGTTTTCCAACATAATAACGACCAAAAACACAATACCAAGATGGCATCTGCCTTGCTGAGGAAGCTAAAGGTGGAGATGATGGAGTGGCTAAGTATGTCTCCAGACCTTAACCCTATTGAGCACCTGTGGGGCATCTTCAAGGGGAAGGTGGAGAAGTGCCATATGTCTGACATCCAGCAGCTCCGTGATGTCATTATGAAGGAGTGGAAGAGGATCCCAGCAACAACCTGTGCAGCTCTGCTGAATTTCATGCCTAGGAGAATTTAGGCTAGATAACAATAGTGCTCTCACAAAATATTGACCCTTGGGACAGTTTTGACATGTTCACTCAGGGTGTACTCAAATCTGTTGCCAGTTATTTTGACAATAAAGGCTGTACGTTGAGTTATTTTCAGAGGACATTAAATCTGTACTGCTATACAAGCTGTACATTGACTACTCTAAAATATATCCAAGTTTATTTTCTAGTACTGTCCCCTGAGAAGATATACTAAAATGGCTGCTGAAATGTTTTGTGAGATCATATAAAAATTTGGTGCCTATAAGTTCCTAAGTAACCCAAAAAGGAACCCATCCTCATATGGGTGGCACCGCATGTCCGTTCTTTACAGTTCCATCACTGTTGTGGTGATATTTTCAAAGTTCTGGAATTGGATCTTTAGGCTGTTGAGGTGGAGGAGAATACATGGCACCACAATCATGCACTCACATTAAAATGTTCCTTTTTGACTAATCCATCACTTGGCTGTCCCATAGGTGCGAGTCTTCACCTACCTCATCGGCCGTGATATGACCTTCGCAGAAAATGTGAAGTGGATCGCTTGTAACAATAAGGGTGAATTTCACTTCATACCAGATTGCGATAATTGACACGTGCTTATTCACAAAATGCGTTTTAGGGACTAAAGCTGCTTTTGTTTACACACAAGCGTGCACTGAGCATCCTCTAAATAGTCTTCTGTTGTCTGAGGAATGTTTATAATCTCACTGCAGGTTACTATACTCACATTAACACACTGGCCGATGTCCAGGAGAACGTCATGGAGTATCTTCATGTCCTTAGTCGGCCCATGGTCATAGATCACGATCATGACATCATCTGGACCGAGGCGTACATGGACAGTGTGGTAAGGACAGATGCTATTCCGATGAACCACTAAAGAGGACCTGGGGAAATGCAAATAGCAGTAAATAAGAAAAGTTGAATAAGAGTACAGGTAGTCCCCGAGTTACGATGGCTCGACTTAAGATTTTTCAATCATATCATGGCGATAGCAATACGACAAAATTGTAAAAATATTAGAAGTTTTGCACAGCAGGCAGACGTAGCAGAAATGGTACAATATGTTGGGATGCTTGAAGAATGTACGCGTCTCCCCTCTTGTGAGAGGTCCCTGGTAGGCTAGGCCATGACTTGACTTACAATATTTTCAATTTACGATGAGGTCATCGTAACGCATCTCCATCGTAAGTGGAGGACTATCTAAATTCACATTGAGTTAGGTGCAAGATTATTATCAGTTAAAAATTGTAACAGTTATTCAAGTATAAAGTGTAACGTGGAATAATATAAATAGTCCTTGTGCAAGTAGATCAAGTGGTTTTAGTGGGTTTTTTTTGGCTGTGTAGCTAGTAGTTCTTGCCGGCTGTATACATTGCTTGTAAGGGTAAGGAGTATAAATAGACTGGGAAAAAAAAAGGTAAATAATTGCCAATCTGCTCATTTTGGAGAGAAGCTGAGCCTTGCACTGCTCTCCTGCAGCCATCATGGTCTGCTATTTCTTGCTCATGACATTTCTAATTTGAGTTCCTGCTCATTATCTTCCTTCCTTCAGGGTTTTCTGGGTTCCTCCCACATCTCAAAAACATCCTGCAAGGTGGATTGGCTATGCTAAATTCCCCACAAGGTGTAAATTTTTGGCATTTGATGGACAGTTGTGCTAGATTACACTTAATATTCCTGGAATACTCTCTAGATCCACTGCAACCCCAACAAGGTTTGGGGTTAGTGAAGATGACTAAAGATGTAAAAGTCTCCATAGGTTTTAGTGCGATACATGTTTTTTTTTTTTACCTGCTTTTATTGCAAGCTTTACAAATTTTGCTAGGATACCCTAGCAAAGACAGAATATATGTCATCATTTTATCACCTGCCTTATTTCTATTTGTGTGTAAAATATTCTGAAAGCTGATGTCCTTTTTTGCGTCTTTTCATCCACGCTCTTCAATCCCATCCAGCTCCCTAACACTAAAGAGGTAAAGAGGTTTAGTAAATTAGACCTCTAAAGAGTTAGTCTTTTTTAATGCCCTTTAGATCTTGTTCAGCCTGCTTTGTACCATGTGACTAGCAAATGACTTGTGCTCCTTTTTACAGCGCCATCTGCTGTTAGATTTATGTAATTCCTAACAGACATTTGTCACAGTGGTGGATAAGCAGAGGCTCATTCTTGTCATGATTTCTCCCATAGCTCTTTAACAGCATGGCTCAGAGTCTGCTCCTGATGACCACCGTGGCCATGCCTGTGTTCAGCAAGAAGAAGGAGACGCTGTCACATGGAATTCTGCTGGGAGTGGTGGGCACGGACATTCCCTTAGTGGAGGTCATGATGCTTGCCCCACGATACAAGGTACAACAGAGAAATACAGTGTATTCCTGACAATATGAACAGTCTAATGAGAATTGTGGTGGTAATGGAGTGTATTTCTCGTAGCTGGGTGCTCATGGCTATGCTTTCCTCATTACAAACAACGGCTACATTCTGGCACACCCCAATTTAAGGCCTCTAGTGAGTACAATCTCTGGTTGGAGGTCTCTTTAAATTTTAAGTTAATTTTAAAGTAGATGCATAGTTATATACAGTAGATTTGCTGTTATTACTAGGCTTAAATATTCTGCTTTTTGTTACAGTATAAAGATGGAAAAAAGCTGAAACCCAAACCAAACTACAACAGTGTGGACCTGACCGAGGCAGAATGGGAAGACAGTAATGACACTGTGAGCTTTTCACTTGTTAAAACTGACATTAAAAAATATTCAATATAAAAATATATAATAATATACAGCAAGTGTCAGGTGACCTGCATGTGAATGTCCAAGTTTTCAACTGAATCTGTTTCTCATCCAAACAGTTGAGAACAGCCATGGTGAAAGGTGAAACTGGTACGTTAGAGTTAGATGTAAGAACCGCAGTGGACAAAGGGGTGAGTGTGTATTCATCAGTACAGTACATATACATGTTTTCTACTGTTTAATGAGGATTATATGCAGTTTTAATAATCGGAGTTGGAGGCACACAATTGTTTACGATGCCTGGATGCAGTAGCATTACATTTTCCCTTCACTTGAACTAAGATACCAAACCTGTTCCATGAAGATATGGTTTACATGGGTTGGAGTGGAAGATCTTGAGTGGCCTGCTGTAGAGTTTTGACCTCAATCTTACTGAGAACCTTTGGTATGAATTGGAACACTGACTGCACCCCAGGCCTCCTCACTTCACCCACATCAGTACCTGAGTTTACTAACACCCTTGTGGATGAAAGAGCACAAATCTCCACAAGCACACTCCAAAATCTAGTGGAAGATCTTCCCAGAAGAGTGAAGGTTATTATAACAGGAGATGGGGACAATATTCAAAAAGTACATTTGAAAAGTACATTTTTGTCAGGTGTTCACAAACTTTTGTCCATATAGTGTACACTTGAGGATGTTCTTTTATAGTATCTTTTATAAAATACTCATCAGTTCATTAATATAAACCTGAGACCTGAGTTACAGATATCACTATTAGATGTAACAGTATATTCCATCCAGTTTTAAAATTTCATTAGCACTGCTGCATAAATGACTTTAAATCAACACATCTGAATTCTGTCTTCATTTATTGATCCGCTTTTCATTCTTTACAGAAAAGATCCTTGTTGCTTAAAAACAAATATTTCTACACAACCATCGATGAGACACCGTTTAGGTAAGATGTATGTGACTCAGTCAAGTGCAAAAGTTTGTATCCCTACTGATGTTCCACAGTTCTTTTGGACGTTCCTCATTAAAGCACTAGTGTAATTAACAAAATATGATATTCATTTAGGATTAGAATATATTTACCTATTTCTGAATGTGTATTTTGATGTTCCTCATGTGTCTTGTGGTTTCAGTTTTGGGATGGTGTTAACACAAGGTCATGGCCAATATGTGTTTCATGGAAATGTTTCTATTGAAGAGGGTACGTGTAATATATATTAAAAACAGCTAGACAGCTATACGCTAGAAAAAAGTCTTAAAATCTTATAATACTTATAAGACTTTCACTACATAAATGCTGAGTAAACACATTTATCCATTGTCAGAGTCATCTAGATATGTAAAAAATGTTTTCTTTACAGGCCTTCATGATCTTCAGCAGCCAGACCTAACCATAGCCAATGAGTGGTGAGGACTTTGTGCAAATTGTGTAGCTGATTGTACTTTAGTTTATGACTTTAGTTACATTGTTACATCAATTTTACATCTGTTCATTTAGGTTAATCCATCTGTAGGTAAATCTAGTTGGACACTTGTCAAAATAAAGTGTTTTTTTTTTTTTACTGCATTAATAGAATAAAATTTCAACGAGTGTCCATTTTTTGTTATATTAAACATATACGTACATCAGAGGTTCTGTAAGAGTTTTACTGTCTGTGTATGTTGACCACTGCACACTCATTGTTTGAATTAAAATTGAGATGTTTTTCTATAATAGGACTTACTGTGAGACAGATATCGACCCCCAACATCGGAAACTAACTCAGCTCCAGGCTGTTGTCCGATACCTGACTGGGAAAGAGCCTGAACTTGAATGTGAGTTATAAATGTCTCATCAGACATTAGAACATAAATAATTCCACACATGCTTTTTTTCTCTATGCAGGTGATGAGGTTCTTCTGCAGCAAGTACTGTTTGACGCGGTGGTCACAGCACCACTCGAAGCCTATTGGACTGCGCTGATGATGAGCGATGCTGGGTGAGATTCATCTATCTTTCTTTGTGAGCTATCTGAACATTATATAGAAGAAGATGCAAAGTGTAATTAATTAGTTCTGTAGTTATGTCACATAATCGCAAGTCAAAGTCAGATCTCAAGTCAGAAACACTCAGAGGTACAAAAATGAATAGTAAGCATTAGTGTTATTATTTACCAAACAATAGCAAAATAAGGCCTTGTATATTGTAATTACATTATTATTCAATATTATCATTAAATTCTAATATCTTTTTTCACATTTGTCCTTTACTTGTTTGTGCAGTGTGGAAGATCATGTTGAGACTGCCTTCTTGGGGACACGCTCAGGCCTCATGCGCATCACACGATACATTGGCAAAGAGGAACGGAAGGGGAAGTGAGTAAGCCTATAAAGTGCCAAATCTTACAACCATCTGTGAATGGATGCCGAGAGAGGGAAAAAAAAGGGGTGTGCTCTCTGAGTTAAAATAATGGCACTAGCCAATTACATGAATTTCTATGTGTCAATGTATGCAGAATAGGGTAGATAGCAAGTTTTTGCCCTGGGATGCCGCATGAGCAGCCATTTAAAACCGATTGCTTTACATTTATTGTAAAAAGCTAATGTTCGCCATTGACTTTCCTGGTTGGTAGCTGTCATTGTAAAGAGCTGTGAACAAACTGTGGGAAACAACGAAAGGGACAATTTTGTAAACTTTATATCTCATTATATTTTACATATTTTTATTATCTCATCCATGTAAAATCAGGAACTTCTTAACCCCAGTGGACAAGGAGAATCTCTTTACTATGGATCATCACCCTATCTGGTATCGTCTGGCAGCTGAGAACAAACCGGGACAGTTTTATTATTACGTACCTGTTGACGATATCAATAAAGGTATACTCACTGAATGTAATATTCTTCAGTCAGTGTTAACATAACATAACATAACATAACATTACATTACATAACATTACATAACATAACATAACATTATGGTCATTTTACTATGAGTTTCTACCTCAGTATAAAAATCAGCATCAGCATTTTCATTATTATTAATTATTATTATTAATTTTACCAATAGAGTTTTATACTAAAAAGACATGAACTGCATGTGTTCTTTCTTACAGAAAAGAACATGTTGATAGCTGTGACTGCTGTAACTGTGACTGCACAGAACAGAATAGCATTGGCTGGAGGTACAGTATCAGGAAAACTAACTGTAAACACAAGCCTTTACTCTTATAGCTACTTTATACATGTGTTTATTATTATACTTATTGGCAAAGTTTGACATATCAGTATGCACACCTTTAAACATGTCTATAAACTATGTAGTTATGGGATTTATTATTAAAATAAGTGTGTATCACTTAAAACATATTATGAAACATTTCACAGTTGAAACTTCAAAACAATGTCTCCAATAATCATTGTCAAAGGGGCGCCATTACTTCTGGAGCTGCATACACATTTACTATGCATAATCTAATTCACTAAAAAAGTACAGTATTCATTTTATGTAAAAGATTTATGTAAAAAAAAACAACTGTTTTTAATAAATCTAAAATCATGAAAGTGGGAGTTAATCTCCAGTTTCTCCAAAGATGCCAATGTACTTTTACATGTACGCTAATTTTCCTTTTATTCATTATACATGTTATTTATACACTGCACTTGTTAAGGGAGAATTGCTGAACTTATCATAACAGAATAATCTCTAAATGACTACTGAACAAAATAGAAAAAAAAATATTCAAATATTAAATTTTTAGATGCCACAAATACACTTTAGGTAACATTAGGAAGTTAGCATAAACTAAAAAATAATGAAACATGATTCATTCTGATTAACATGAAGCACATATTAATATTGATTCACTAAAAGCTGATTTCAGGTCCCATCATCCATCAGTGTGTATTAGAACAGCTTGTTCCTGTCTATTTATCAATGCAACTCTGGGACAGGGCAAGTGAGAAGAAGTGGTGGAGAGAATGTGAGAGAAAGAGAGAGAGAGGAATGAGGGCTGGAGATAGAAGTCAGCTTAAGCAGCATGCAAGTGTACTAATACAAATATATTTTATTGTATTCATATCTTTAAATAACAGTTTACACTTACGGGACCTGGCCGACGCCTTTTTCCAGAGTGTCAGCGTTATCCCAGTTATACCATTGAGCAATTAAAGGTTAAGCTTGCTCAAGTGCAGTGGCAGCTTGGTTTTGCTGGGATTTGAACCCATGACCTTCTAATTAAAGTCCAACATTTTATTAAATGAGCTACCACTTCCCAGTTTGCTAAAGAATATATATTTTTTTATTTTCTAAAATTAATTTGTCGTTTATGTAAGTGTTTTTTAAATATATGATGTCTGAATTGTAATTAAAGCACAAATCTACTTACGTGTTAACGTTGCAAGTAGGCTGATGAATCTCCACTTACTTAGTTTCATTTCTGATCTTTTATTTAGCAATTGGACTCCAAATGTCAATAAATCTACTCGAAAGAAGATTCTGGGCCACAGCTAAAGAGGTAAACAATGAACCTGACCTTTCTGAATAGTAAACACCACATCAGAGACCCACAATTTAAACATCTGCATTCATTTCTCTTCAATTTGTTTTTCCCTCCACACAGGCAGATGACACGGATGTAAGTATACATAAAATAGCCAAACAAAATAGCAGCATTTTCCAGAATTACTGTACTGTATAGCATACTGTATTGTAAGTAATAAAATATACCTACTATAGGTCGTATTATTTGACTTTTTTTTTTTCTTTCTTATTGTAGTGCAGTAATGTGGATGGGTTGTGTCCTCTGAGCTGTGAAAGCATTGTGAGTACATATATTTCTTTCAGTTATTGTGCACTAGCTTTGTTGTGTAATATTTATTTGCTGTTATACCACAGTGCTGTCATATTCTTGATGCTGATTGGTCAGAAGGTGTTGAAGTAATCTGTATGACAGCAGCTCAGATGGCTGTATAATAACTTTTTTTTAAAACAGACTTCCATTTATTTGAAAATTGTTTCAAATTGGCAAATTGCTGTGGTATAATAGGACTTAAATGCAAGAAAATTTTGGAACTAGGATTTGGCGACCCTGAGGTGTCGACAATAGTTTGGAATGAGTGCGACCTCCTTTAGAACTCCTTGCCATTAGTTATAATGGAGCAGTCAGTGGTGCCGATTACTGTAAAAACTTTTATAGATCATTTCAATAGCCATTCGTTCATGTGAGATAGTGACGTCTTTGGTCCTTATACAGTTCCGGTGTTCGAACGGCCAGAGAATATTGAGGCTGTTCAGTTTGTGCGTTTACAGGGAAATAACAGCTCCACTTCATGTAAGGCCCCATCCAGCCTCCCTGTTGTTGACAATTCTTCTATAAGAGTCACTTGTCAGAGAACCACCAGCCACGCCCCCCTCTAGCGCTCAACAGTCCCGCTCAGCCTCTCCTACTAATCACCTACACCTGTTTCCCCTTAATTGAGTCCCTTTCACTCGCTATCTACAGTATACATACCTCAGAACACTTGAACAAAGAATATTCTATTTCAAAACTTATATAAAAGATCAACAATGTTTTTTTAAATTTTTTATTGTGACAGGATATTAACTGTTACCTGGTGGACAACAATGGGTTCATAGTGATCTCTAAGGAGAGAAGTGACGTGAGTATGAAACTTCTGTCATTGTGTATCATTTATCTAGAGGCAAATTTATTAACGGTGCTTGAAAACCATCACTATACAATTGCTCATTTTTACTATTCTTTGTATTTTGTCCCGCAGTTTTCATACCAGCACCACAAAGCATCCTCAAATCAAGCAGCCTGTTAGTGCGACGTATGCGATTACTTTTTTTAACATTTTTATCACATGACAAAACTGCGATTTCTTTTTCCCATATAAAATTAATGGGGGCAAAAATAACAAACACACAAAAAAATAAATAACCGGGTGAGACTCAAACAAGGCATGAACCAGCCATGGGGGGAGGTCATTAGGAGTAACAAAATGGGCAGGGACATAAAACTACAGGAACACAGACATGTGACATATCAATGAACTCAGCCTAATGTGAGGAATTGCATTGTGGGTAATAGTGATGTCGCCTTATTTCTACATTAGAAACTACATTATTTATTGTTCTTTTTGTTTTGCTTTATGCAAAAACAACTTAAGTTAGAATTGTTAATAATAATAATAGTTTATGTTCTTTACTTGTAGTCCATGTTCTTATTTTGATCACCAATGCAATCACTCTACTACACAATTTGTCCTGTTATCATTACATGTATGCAGAACATATCCAACGTCATGGGAAAACGTTTAGGATATCTGTTCCTCTAATCATACTGGAATGGAAAGGTCCTTTCCACTAGGTTTAGCATACATGTAATGATAGCAGGACAATTTGTGTAGTAGCGGGATGCATAGGTGAATTCTACAGACCACACACCTAGCTTAAGCACTTTTGAAAAGCTAGAGTGAGTTTATTTCCAGTTATGTTATATTTAGGTTTGTTAGTTTTTAGTATGAGATCAGTGAAATAGGCCCACCTTTAGATTAGGAGGTGGATCAGGAAAGACGGCATGATGGAAGTTAGTGGTCATGATGGGCCTGAGGATGCAGCTTCTGCCGGCTCTGCTGTATGCTCTCCACCCGGCTGGTAAATGTTGTATCCACCACTTAATAGACAAAGGATCACAATGTTAGCAAAAACTAGAGGTTGACCCATATGGATTTTTCTCTGGTCAATGCAGATATTTAGAAATCAGGGCAGCGGTTGGCCGACATATGATGTTGATTTTTTGGCCGATATGTTTGGCCAATTTTCTTTTTTTCTCCCTCTTCATCTTATAAAATCTAACAGTTAATTAATAAGACATGATACTGGAAACATTTATTGAACACAAGCCTCTTCAATTAGTGCACCTGTTAGCAGCTTTGGTACCCGAGCCTCCCTGTAGCTTAAACTACAGCTGGTTAAAGGTTCACTAACAATACAGTTCTAAATGTATTCTCATTCTCTCTCCAAAAGCAGCATCATATTTAACCAATGAAGTATATGCTTCTAGATAAAGAACGAAGAGTGTTATAAGAACTTAAAGCCCAGGACACGCCAAGCTGACGGTCGGCCGTTGGGCAATGTCGGGTTAACACTCAATGGACTATAGTACTTCTTACACAAAAGCAAAAAGAAGCCCCTGAAACAGCTTTGGTGCAACACAAGTGGCTAAATAGTCGTTAAATCATTTAAAATTGTGCAATGTGACAATTTTAGTTGGTCACACTGAAAACCAAATATTTTTCGTGGTTGAAATGTGCAAAAATTCTTCATGTTCTCAGCCTCAGTGAACTCCATCTCATTAATATCTCAACTGTGTACCAGTGTAGGGAAGCTTTGCATCTGAACATGGATTCGAACTGGTCAGAGATGCTCTTGAACAGCTCCTGAATAACGTTATTGTTCCAGATGAAGGTGGCAGACATTTTGAGGCGACAGGGTGTGATGTCGCACACGGCTGTCTTTACGTTGTTTGGAATCCATTCGACAAAGTAACTGTTGTACTTGTTCTGCGTTTTTAGCATCTGCTCATCCGCCTCCTTCGTGGACATGCGGCTGTGGAAAATGGCAGCTACTGTGAGGTAGTGGCCATCAAGTACTTGGCATCTTGCCTGCAAGCGGACATCATGTTTTTGACATCAAACATCTGCTGGGTTAATTCAGCCACAGTGAAGGCATGGAATTGCTGGCTACCTTTGCTGGTCAGTGGGGCAAAACCAGGCATAAAAAAGTGCAGACTAGGGAAGGGCACCATGTTGACAGCCAGCTTATGCAGGTCAGCATTGAGCTGCCCAGGGAACCTCAGACATGTTGCGACTTCTCATGGTGGCAAATTGTTAAGGTCACCATGTGTTTGTGTCGTGAGCTTCAGGGTGCGGAAACAGATGTTATACAGGGCTTCGATGTCAAAGCGGAATGTCCCATCTGTGTTTTCTACCAGCTGGCGGACAGTCAGGGTAGCATTGTAAGGCTTCACCATTGCATCCGAGACTTTGGGTCAAGGGACGCCCATGCCTGACCCAGTACCACCACCCAGCGAGTGAGTGAGTTAGAAGCCCTGCAGGCAGTATCAGTTCCCTTGGCCCAGTTATTACCAGCACCAGATTTACCTGTGGAGAGGAAGCAACGACCGTCATACATAGTGTAATAGCTAGCAGTTAAAAGCAGGCAAATCACAACAAGCGCACTTTTAAACTATCAGACTTACTGGTTTGCCCTAAAAAAGAAAATGTCGACTGTAGAGTTGTTAAATGTTGTATAGCCTTTTAAGGAGTAGGCAGTTTTAGGAGTTGAGTAAGAAACACGGACAGGGAGGACAGATATGAAAACAGGAAGGAAGCAATAAAACGCGTTCTGTTGTACAATCCCATTTTGTGTTGTATCCATTCTTGACATAATCTACATGGACTATTTGAATGTTATTTAATATTTTATATAAAATTTTGTAAAAAAAACAAAGTAAAAATAGAAAGTATGAGCAATTGTAATAGTAATAGCACCACTAAAAGAATTAGAGCCTACAAAAGTATTTTTTAAAGGTACACATAAAATAATAAAAAACAAACTCACCTGTAGTTTTGATTGTAGTAGACATTCATTCTTTCTAGCTGAAGATTACTGTCGCTATAATAACTTACTGTTGCGTCTATCCCATGCTCGTCACTAATGACTTCCCAGAACTGAGGGGACCAAAAACAATTGTAAAAGGGGGGAAAAAAACGTTAGATTTTTGCCTCTTAATCTTAAAGCAAAGCTAGACTGACATGCCGACTGAACCAGCATATAAGAGACCTTTAAGTCACCCATCTAACTCATTCCTCTGGAGAAAAGGGAGTCTGAATGGTCTCTAAAACCATTTCAGGCTGTTTGGGCAAAGCCTTTTCACATCAACATATAATCTCTGGGCATCAATTGAAGTTGAACATTTTGTTATTCAGACAGCAAGAGTGTAAAATAAAGTGGTCGAACCAGAAACAAGCGGCCATGTTAACAGCAGGGTGCGCGCAAAAGCTAAAAGCTTTCGTCCGGGTTTTAACGCTTTTAGCACATAAATTCCTCAGTCACTAACAATTTGGATGCGATTATAGAAAGATACGATTATAGAAAAGCAACAGGACTTTCTCTCATTCCATATATTCACAGTTCACGTAAAAACCAAAGTCAACCACGTTTGTTTGCCGAAGTCAAATTGACCTGTGACGCCACAGTAACAGCTGTTTATAGAGATTGGAAAATCAGTCCAGCGTTCCCAATTGGTCGAGTTATACGTCATACGCCCGTCTTCCAAACCATCCCATTGGTGGAGACTTGTCGTGAGTCGATTATGACTATTAATTGAAATTACGTACACTCGCTTCTGATTGGATAATGTTGCAATAGTTTACTTTCTACGCTTAATTTTTTTATATATCTACAAAAAGGTTTTTTTTTTATGCGGCTGCCAAATGGCTCTTCATCTAGTCTCACTCAGACCCTTCTATTTTAGTTTAAATTAGCAATTATAAATGGTTTGTGTGTTGGTTAGCAATATTTTATTTAGTGTTTTCACAAAGCCTTATTTTATGCATTTTTTCGTTACAAAAAGAATACACAGTTACTATTGTAGGAAAGCATTCCCTTTCAGTTGTGTTTCCATGTTTCACCACTGTCAGTAGGTGCAGTCATTGTGTCTGTGTATGGCCAAGGGGAATTCAAAAAAGAGTCTGCTATTAGGCATGCCTCTTCAAAACTCAGGGGGTCTAGAAGAACCTCATACTTAAAGAGCTCAGTTGCATTAACAGGGAGAAGGTTATCAAGGCCTATCCTAAACGAGCGAACTCGCTAGGGTCACGACGGGAATTGTTGGCTGTGGGCCCCTATAGGACATCTCTGAACATACAATGCTGTGAGGCCAGCCCACCAGAGAAGGATATGGCAGATTATGAATTGTAACAGGCTGTGGGGTTGTCTTGTAGGCATATGTGTCCGCATCTGACTTAAAGAAACTCTCCCTAGGTGGTGCTTGGGTTCTGCGGGGAGTAGGTTGTGGAATATAGAGCACTGGTTTGGGCACCACTGCCACAGGTGGTCTATAAATGGTTCTAGGTAATCGCTTTGATTTGTTGTGGTTGAGGAGCTGATAAAACTGACTGCTGCTTTACTGTTAAATTCTGCATATCATTATAAAGGATCTGTAACTGTTGGATTTCCTCCTGAAGGGCCATCTGAGTTTCACGCAGTTGCCTATTTTCCCTTTGCTGATCTTGAAGCTCCAACTTGTGCATAATGAATGTGAGTGCAGTCTCATCTTCTTGTAGCAAAGGCTCCTCCTCTAAATCACTGTCAAAGGGTGGTGTGGTGAACCACGGTCTATCCAGTTGTCTATCAACATGGGAATATGGAGCACTCATAGCTCCAGCAGCTGCGTCAATGCCGTAAACATTTGAAGTCGAAAGAAGAGAATCACTACGATCGGCGGGTAACACCCTTGGTTCGTCTCTCGTTGTGCTTCGCTGTGTAGGACATTGCACCTTATAGTCTTTAAAATGGGTCTTTTGAAGTCTTTATGATGTCTTTTAAGGCTCTGTTCTGGGTCGTGGGCGCAGGCTCTCGCAGGAAGGTTGCTCTGACACCCTGTCTCTGAGGTAAGCGCATGATCCGGCTCGAAGGACCAAAATGTAAGGAAGTTCCCCTATCCGGCTCGAAGGACCACAAAATGTAAAGAAATGTATCTGTGTACGCTGATCAGGAGATTGTACTCGCCCCAGTGTGTCAGTTAAAACACGGTACAGGATTCAGAACACTCAAACTTTACTGGGTTTACTGTCCGTGTGTGTGGTGTGATTCTTGTCATCTGCCAGCTACTGTTCTATAGGTTGCGCGATGTCGTAGATCGGCTGCTGCTCAGTTCTGGCGTTTTGCGTGCACAGTCGAGAGCGGTGCACGGTGATGTCACAGAGGTAAATTATCATGAATGGCACTGAGAATTTCCCCCCTAGTGGTAAAGCATGGAAACACAACCGAAGGGGAATGTTTTCCTACAACTGTTGTTTAATCAGCACAGAGCTGGCTTGTTTGCGAATCACACATCACTACGTCAGACCGCTAAGCACGGTCAAAGGACTCACATCATGCACGTCAGTGCCATAAATAGTTAATCCCTTATCAAATCCTTCATCCCTCTATAATAAGAGCAATAAAGTGTGACAGACAATCTCACTCACTGCTGCATATTCATGTCTAACACAGGTTGGAAAATTCTTTGGGGAAGTCGATGGATCAGTAATGGCTCAGCTCCTCAAATCAGGCTTGTTTCAAAGGTAACTAGTTTCCCCCTGGACTTACAGTAAGAAAGGAATAAAACACAGCACTGCATGTGGGTATAGAAAAGTAAAATACCATTAATAATTATTCTATTATAACAGCAGTGTTTTATCAGTAGTATCTCTTCAACCACTTCAGTTCATTAACAACACTGATTTATTTAATTATTACAAAACAACACACTGTACTTTATATAATTATAGATACAATTGACATTTGTGGAACATTTACTAGACAAATTGATATAATCAATGCAATAGAGTGAAAGGGAAAAGAAATACGTGAAATTCTTATTAGCTGTTTAAAAGTACTGACACCAGAGACACCTTTATTTATATCATTGTCTCAACAGAAATTAACCTCCCACTATATATATATATATATATATATATATATATATAGATAGATAGACGATTATACACTTTATTATTATACTTATATTATGTTTGGTTTATTGATCTGAGGTTCATAGACTTAGACATAGTTTTTTTTTGTTTTTTTTAAAGACTTAGACAAAGTTTCATAATCATAGAAACAATAACGTGTATTTAAACCTGTCTGGAATTACAGCCAGTACAACTGCAGAAAATAAAAGAAAATCAACTCCTTTTTGACTACTCAGATTCAAGAACGTAACTGCTGAATTTTAGCGTTATATATTCTGTATAGAATATTCAGTAATAAATCATTATTTACATAGGATCACATAAAAGCTCTAGTATTCTAATTTAAGTTGTATATGTTACATACAGAAACACACTTTCATCTGTCTCCAGTTGTGTAAGATTATATAAACGAGATATAAAGGAAAAAAATGTAAGAATAGAAATAGTATAAAGGATTAAAATGTGTGAACTTTTCATCGTATAAAAATGAATTCTTCTACTCCTGTCTACAGGGAGACTTTGTATGACTACCAGGCCATGTGCAAGAACACCCATCATCACGCAAGTGCAGCTCGACCCCTGCTGAGTGTACATTTCTTTAGACTCTTAGCACAGTGTTCCTTCTAGCAAGCATTTTTACATTCTCATAAAGATGACTCAGTCAGATTGTTGATGAATCAGCTGAAAATCTCCAGTGTATTTATATGAGCACACTATTTGCACTCACAAACACTTGCAAACACTCTGAAGACATTACTATATAAAGCTGTATTATGACCAGTCCTTCCAGTTAATGTGCTTATCATTTATCTCTTTGCAGCCTTTCTACAACCTGATGGCAGTAGTCAAGTGGCTTTTCTCCAACCTCATAATGTAAGATTAGATTTTTTTGCATTTTCATTTTTAAAAATTGTCCCATTCCTGCTCTGAAACTTTTGCGTTCATTGCTTTCAGGTTTTTTTTGGAGTTTAACATCAGTGGGCTGTGGCATAACCACTTTCTGGTCGACGGTGGGTTCTAACAGTCAACATATATCATATATTTTGTTCAGTGTAGGTATTAAGAGTACAAGCATAAGAATCTGACAGTTTGGATTGATGCACTGATGGCAGTTAAAATATATCTTTAAAGATTGGATTGATTTAGAAAGGATTATGATTTTTTTATTTTATTACTATGTGGTCTATGTGTAGATAAATAAGCAAGGTGATTTACTTGATTTGGAGGTGACTGGAGACTACCGGTATTTTAAATTACGGTTAAAGGTTACTCAATCACAATAGTGCAACAACAGATTCAGTGGTAGCATCAAATAGCCGATTCAGTGCTATTGTTAAATGAAATTATAAGAAATTGTGATCAAAATCGTACTGTATTATATTCATCAGTGGCGGGCGGTCAGGGCCAGCGAAGCCTTCTCTGCTGGCCTAAACACTATCAGAAGCACTGACCTACATTGACTACCTAAATTCTAATATTTGTTCCATTGAAATTGTATTCATTTATTCCCAACAGTCTATTCTCTTCATTTCGTAGTGTTTCTCTTGGCTGCACTGCTTCCAGTACGTGTATGTGGATGTTAGATTTTTTGTCCAATCAGATTTCAGCCTCTATGTGCTGACATGTCAATCTAATCTGCCCAGGGCCTGCAAAGTCTGTTCTGCAGGCCTTTTTTACCATAGTATCCTTAATAAATAGATCTGTTTCTTTAACCAATCAGATTTCATATTCGCCTCACAGAGTAGCGTCAGCATTTTTCCGTCCTCTGATTGGTTGGTCAGAGGGAAACTGTTAGAGGTTACACGTGTGTAGCGCTCTGCACACATTAATACGTCTGAGGTCTGAGTTAGCCTTTTAACGACTACTATGCTTGTATTCACTGGTCTGGAAGTGGTGAACAAACCCTTTTCCAGTGAACACTTCCAGACCAGTGAATATGAGCGGTACCATTGGATTACAGCCTCTGAGGAGCGGTGCAAATTATGAGTCTGCATCTCTGGTGAGTAGGTTGGATTTATTTACATTTTTAATGGTTTTGTCATGTTATTAGACAAAAGTTGATTCTGAACTGCTCCAGATGATGTAAGTGCACAGCTGCGGTTGTAGTGTAGAGGTTTGGAGTCTTAACTGGGTTTATTGCTTTAGTAAAATGGTATTCAGCCTCCGTATGTAAAATTCCTCTCTCTCTGTAATGCCACGCGGTGTTATATTGTGTTTTTGTATAGTATTGATGGTTTCTATAATCGTGACGTGATGGTGGTATTAAGAGGTGGATTAAGTCGGGTAAGTCCCTACTGAAGGCCCAGGCACCAAATGCACGTTCCGCCATTGATATTTATAGTGGGGCACATTCATTTGGCTAGAAGAGTATCTGCAAGAGTGAAAGGGAAAGTTTATAGGACTGTGGTGAGACCTGCGATGTTGTACAGTTTAGAGACAGTGTCATTGACAAAAAGACAGGAGGCGGAGCTGAAGGTGGCAGAGTCGAAGTTTAATTTTCATTAGAAGTGACAACGATAGACAGGATTAGAAATGAGTTTATTAGCGGGACTGTGCAGATAGGGCTTTTTTTAGAGACAATGTGAGAGAAGCACGATTGAGGTGGTTTGGCGATGTGCAGAGAAGCGACATGGAGTACATCAGTAGAAGAATGCAGAGGATGGAGCCACCAGGCAAGGAGAAGGTTTATGGATATGGTGAGGGAGGACTGGTTCATTTGAAATAGGCAGATGTAGAAGACAAGGTGGTATGGAGATGAATGATTTGCCGTGGCGAGCTTGAATGGGAGCAGCCAAAAGAAAATGAAGAAAAAGAAGACTGTAGCACATTCATTGATGCAATAAAAAATTTGATCAAAAAAATCTAAATTGCATTTTATTATGCAATAACATATTAAGTCGTATTGTTGCCTTAACAATCAAAAACAAATCATAGCATCTGTCAGATATCAAATTGTTGCTTTAAGAATCAAAATTGTATGACACAGTATGGAAGCACAGGACAGAATGTGTTTGATCTCAACGTCCTCAGCCTGCATAACCATGACCATTGTGCTACATCTAAAACTTCCATCATGCTGTTTTTATAACCCCATGCCTCATATTATTTTCATTTCATCTCATTTCTGCATGTTCCCTATTATCATACCTGTATTGTGCCTGTACCCTTGTTGTCTGCTGGTCTATGTCCTCCTGTCTGCCCCTCACTGTCTCACAGCCAAGTCAGGATATCACACTAGTAAGTACTTTCACTGTCTTACATAATTAACCATATGCATCAGTTGTCTGTGTGTTTTTGAGCATTCCACTAATCCTGCACCAATCCTTTGATTACGATTCCTTCCCCTGTCTTTAACAGAATCAGTAGAATGCAGTGTACAGTACACATTATAGCTATGTAGGATAGCACATCGTTATTTGGGCAAAGACTATACCCTAGAAATCCGAACCAGGAGCCATCAGTGTTTTCCCACATAGTTAGAAAGATTGTGTTGTAAAATTATTGCATGGTTTCTTTCTTTCTCACAGCACACAAACAGAAGAAGGTGGAATCCATGGTGCCCTGTAACACTGAATATCCCGGATTCATATACGACACCTCCATCAGGGAGACCAACAGCATTATTAAGTGTGGTCGCTGTCAAAAGTGAGAATATGAATTGTGGTGGAAAAATGACTTCAAAAAAGTCTCGCACTTGATGAGTAAAAGCAAAAGAAAAAAGGTTCATTTAGCACTTCTGAAGAAAGTGGGCATCTTTGTTCTCTCTGAACATGAGCAGGCAGAAAAAGCATTCTCTACCATGTAACAAAGTAAAGCAGTTTCAGCATCCCCTCCCTGCAGTCGACTAGCATGTGAGGGTCCAAAACTTAGCTCAAGTAGAAACAAAGCAGAAACAGTTACAGATACATTTGCCCACTACAGAACCCACCTCAGTTAGGAAATTCAAGAAATAACATACATATAATAGTTGTAAACTAAAATCATATAGAATTTATATTATATTATATTTTCATACAGTACCCTGATATATAAATTATATATATTTCTATTCTAGCAGAGTTCTCAAATCAGATTTTTTTTGTTCACATGATTTAAAATGTTATTGTTTCTATATTAAAAGCTCATTCATAGTGCGACAGATAAACTGATAAAAAAAATGCAAATATTTAACATGCAAATTCATAGAATCATTGAAGTTGGCTTTGTTTATTTAAACATTTGTGGAAGGAGTCTCCAGTGTCAGTGCTTTGTAGCAGCCAGCTTTTCACCACTGGAATTTCAAGTGACGCCAGAGCATTTTTAGTCCTTTTGGCATATGTATTTGGCATAAAAAGAACAAAACACTTCAAAATGTTAAGCTGTTATAGGAAATAAAGAAAAGTCAGGGAAGTAATGGTATCCATTTAAGCACCATCATGGAGTATTTTCCTATAACAGCACACCCGTCAAGTATTTTAACCCTTATAATAAAAACTTATTGCATTCTATGTAAGATTAGATGATGATTCTATGTAAGATTAGATGATGATAATGATGATGATGATGATGATGATGATGATGATGTATTGCATTGCAGGATGTTTGTGCTCCAGCAGGTTTTAAACAGTAACTTGGTGATGCTGGTGGTGCAAGCAGACTGTGACTGCTCACGCCAGTACTCCCCCATCACCCTCACACCAAGAGAAATCAAATATATCCTGCTCCAACTTGTTATAACCTCCAATGTCTTAGCTACCAAAAATATTTTTAGGTAGGAAACTTTTATGTTTTAGGGTTTAGTGGTGCTTGATGCAGACCATTTTAGTGATTTGCATATTCTTCCTGTATGTGTTACTGTGTTCTCTCTGTGCTTTATGGGCTTTTGTCATGTACTCCAGAAAATGCATGGTAGGCTGATCGTTTGCAAATTGTCTGTAGTGTGTGTGCGCGGTTGGGCACTGTGATGGGCTTCCCCGTGGCCATCTGTAGGATAACCTGTATAGAAAATGGATAGATGGATGGATGGATAGATAGATACAGTTTTATTGTCATTGCATAGCAAATAGTAGCAATTCTGCAATTTGACAATTACATATAAATAAGCAAATATATGTACAGCATGTAGTATATAAATGGATAAATATACAGCAAATTAATATAAAGGTTCTGGCAGTGAAAAATATGCATGATCTGTTGAGTAAGTGAATATAAGTAAGTAATATATAGGCTCCGAGCAATGTAAAAAGGGACAGGTGGACAAATGGATGGTTATAGATGTGGTTTGTATTTCTTTTTTTGCATGAATCCATAAGCCTTAAATTGGTTTTTAATAAAAAGAGATTACTGAACACTTTGGTGAAAATGCTGCACTCATAGAACCAGAATGCAAAGCAGCTATACAGTTATACATGTTGTCATTCTACAAGATGGCAAACATGATGGAGTTGGCATGAAAGTCGAAGCTAGGAAAGCTGATCTTTTTGAACAGAATGTTCAGATGACATAGTGGGACAGTTGGACAGACACCAGGACTAAAGCACTGCTGTTTAGATAGATCTGTTTAGGTTAGAGAAGACTTCTCGTTGCTGCCACCATCAAAGTCAAAGAATATTGTGGGTAATGTAGGAAAGTGTGAACCAAACCTTGTCAATAAAAGATGTTCAAACTAAAAAGTTCAACTCAGATTTTAATCAGATAACATATTAATATTTTTCCATAACTTCTGTGAACATAACGCAACAGTGAAATGCAACCGGATGAAATCACAGAAGATCCGCAGACGTCCCGAGTCCTGTCACGCATACCATCCTCATGTAAGCTGAACAACATTTAATGAATACAACATGACCATCAAACACCTACATGCTACAGTCCGTCTTTTCTTAGCTACTATGACTTGCACTCTATTTTGGAACATCGTTCGACATTTGCTCATTCAACTACAAGCATGTTAGTGAGGCCAGGATGTGGTCCGGTGAGGAATTCTGGGTGTGTAGTGAATGTTCCAGTTCATCCCAAAGGTTTTCAGTGGGGTTGAGGTCAGAGCAGTGCAGAATATGTTTGGACCTCATTTGGGATACATGGTGAGATGGAAAGGTGATAGCTTAGTGTTTAAGTCACTGAACTTTGGATCATAAGTTCAAATCCAAGCCACACCAAGCTTCTGCTCCTGGGCCCCTAAGCAAGGCCCTTAAACTCATACAGTAGCTATTCAGTTGTATGAATGAGAAATGTATATAAGTTGCTCTGAATAAGGGCATCTGCCAAATGGCACAAATAATTATGGGTGGATAATATAATATTATACCAACATTAGAAAGTTTATTATGGAGGTCTCGATACTACTGAGAAAATCGCAATTTACTCAGCATAGGATGTTAATGAAGAATGTTCAATAAGGTGTATGAGCTCCTCGGACAAAAACGTAAATCACATCTAGCAAAATAAATGCCATATTGTCAGTTGTGAACTAAGTAGAAGTAGATTTTTCCTGTACTTGAATAAATTCCAAGTATAGGTCAAGTAAAGGACACTCAAGTGTGAAGTTTGCATGGAGGACACTTGGGTGTGTTTGGAGTTTGCATGTTCTCTGCATGCTTTGGTGGTTTCTTTCCTCAGACTAAAGACATGCATCATTTCAAAATCATTCATAATGCGCTTGCGCTTGTGCCATGCCACGGGTTGGCACCCCATTACGGGTGTCCCAATGGGATAAATTCACTAGAATAGGCTCTCGATCTGCTCCTTTGACTCTGTAAGCTCTACACATACAACACACAATGTATTAGAGGTTTGATTTGGGTCTTTGAGCTCCAGTGATAGGAAATTCTATAGTGTGTAATTATAATGAGTGGAAATAGCCCTGATTATTCACATGGTGTAGTGAACGCTTTGTTCTTTATTACAGGAAAACGCTAAAGACTGTGGTGGGGCGTGTGGGATCTCCGTATCAGTGGCTCTTTTCTTCACATCCCTGGTCACATCACTGACTCTTCGCTGATGAACAAAGACAAACATCCGTCTGCTTCAGGCACTCGGGGGTCTACACACTGCCTGCTGTTTTAGATCCAAGAACCTTTGGTGAACGCTGAACCACTGTGAAATCTTTAGAGTGGACATGCATAATTGTGGCTGTAACCAAAGCATTTTGAAATAAACCTTGTACGAAGCTGAAAGATGTGGACAATTACTAATGTCTGAGAAAAAAATGGCGGTTATGACATGCTAAGCCTGAGAGTGAGAGGTGCTTTTATTTTGATGCATTATTAATTTTTTTTTTTTTTTAAGTATGAAAATGGTTATATAGTTTTTATAGTATTTATGAAAAGAATTGTGTCATGTGATCGTTTATTATCAGTATGACCTGGTTAATGCTGTATTATTCTAACACTTACTATTCCAATTATAATTATTAAATCTTATTTTTCATGCCATGGCTTCAAACCTGAGCATTAAACAATCAGTAAATGCAATTTCACATTTTTATAATTATCCTATTTTAAACATCAAAGTGGCTTAACTAAGCACATGAAATAAAATGTACACCTTCAGCTACACATGATATTATTCCAACTTAAATACAATATCCAAGACCATGATTTCAGCAGGATGTGGTGCCAAAAGATATCCAAAGATCCTGCTCAGGTGCAGGACCAGTTCCTGAAATCAACTGGAAATTCATTATGTTTCCACTGCACTCAAGTTAAAAGTGAAATGTGATGATTAGTTTGGGGAAAAGGAAAAGCAGAACATCTTTTGCCTCAATCAGGAATATGTAGCTTAATATTTACCTCATATTCTCATTTTTCAGCATTCATATTGATTGGCCAAAAGGTTTTGCCTGTCTACTTCAGTTTCATCTAAACCTTCATAGGAATAAAGGCGATAGCTAAAACAGCTATAACAACCAATGTTTCAACTTCAATGTAAAGACTTCTGACGTCCAAACTCATCACAAAACTATTTTACAAGAAATGATGGTTTTGAAATTGGATATGCTATACAAGCTTAGTCCATTTAGCAAGCTAACGTCTGCTCCATAGAGTAATAAGGTTTAGGCTTTATCATGCTAAGCTAACATCACTTAAGTTGATGAAATCAACCGAGCTATAAACAAAAAATAAATAAAAATTCCATTCTGAATCCAGACATGACTCATCACGTACACAAGACATCATATTGGACACTTTCCTGCTAAACGGTGAAGAACCCCCAACATGTGACCACTACAAAACCAACATGACCATCAAACATATATACATTTTTTATACTCTTAATGACTCAAGACAACACTTTTACTCAGAAAGTACCTGGGTTTTTTGCGACAACTTCAAGTAATCAAGTCACATTACCTATTAGATTAGATTAGATTAGATTATTGTCATTGTGCAGGGTACATGTACAGAGCCAATGAAATGCAGTTAGCATCTAACCAGAAGTGCATAGATAGCTTATTTACAGTGGCAGTGTAATAAATAAGGGTATGAGGTTATACAGAAGGTGTAGTAAAATGTACATATTAATAATATTAATTAAGATGATGAATAAAAATCACTATCCTGAAACTCTCATCCTGTCAGGTGATCTCTGGCTAGCATTAAAATGCAGAGAACAAAATTGTTGGGCAAAAAAGTCTTGTGGAAATTCTTTGTAGCAAGCTTGACGTCAGCTCGATGCAGAGAGCAGAAAATATAACAGTATAAACGATCATTATTATAATAAAAAAGGAATTTTTAATTACATTTTCTTCTGCACGTCTAAATTATTATTCAGAGACCTTAATAATAAAGTGAACGAACAACGTAATTTTTCTTTTTCGTTTGGCTCATTAATAAATAACTTCTATACTGTTATATTATAACTATACTATTATAACCATTATATATACAAAGAATATAAGCCCAGTATAACGAGAAAAAAGGAATATTGCTGCATCAGCAAAAGAAAGACAGTCGGCTTAGCAAAAACTAAAGGACAAAGTAAATGGGCGAGTTTATAAAATTATAAATCGTCTCCTTTCCCTTTTCATTGTGATCCAAAATTATTTTGGGAATGTTGCAAAAAAGAGACAAGCATTTACTTTTTGGGCTCCATAAATACCTTAATATTGCTGTCGTAGTGTACGTATTGGCAATTAATATATTGGCATATTTCATTGGCTGAAGAAGCTTTAACTGGAACGTGGGTTCCGTCAACGTCCCCAATCACATTTGGGAACCCTGAACCCCTCAATTATATAATTAGAAACGTTTGAATGATTTTGGCTGTATACAGTATGGATATATGGATAGAATAAGTACTGATATGTAACCAAAATTGTGTCTCATAGAATTTTATAGAGGAGACAAAACCACCACTCTATGGAATTCCTCTTTAATGAGGTTTATGGCCAGGGAACTTCATAGAGCGCAGGCATACGACCCCTTCGAAAAACGGTAATGCTCCCACAAATATTTATTTGGATTTGAAAACACATTGATACTTGATCTTATCAGTATCTCACGGAAAAGATTCCCCTCTCTTAAACAAACTAATCCTGAAACTGAACGTTCAGAGCATAAGTCTCTATAGCTACTTACATACCCTGAAAGCAACTCAGTTTTTGGAACAGAAAGCTGAGGATATCAGTTTACTTACCCAGGTAGGTCACATAACCTGCTTTCTGGAATACCCCCCCGATGTGCTGATATTAGGGTGCTTTTTAAATGTATGATGCAAAATAAATGACTTTAAAATACCATCTAAAGCACTTACCATGCTTGTCATATGTTTAGAGTTTTAAAAGGATTAAATCAGGACACACAAACTCTGAAAACACAAGTTCCGGGGAAGGAAGTGTGTGTTTATTGCTGTTTTAAAAAAAATAGTCTTGTTAAAGCTGATATCATTCCATGCACATCATTAAACAATGTTTTTACCCACTTCAAAAATCACCCTGCTGCATTTAACAATTTTTCACGTTATGTTCAAGTTAGCCTCACACATCTCTGAGGTAATCTGATGGTTTTATATCAACTCTATAAATAGGTCACTTTCAGATAATGACTGGCCTCTTGGTAAAGTCTCAGCCATAATAAGGCACTTGTATATATATAAAAAAAAAAAAAAAAAAAAACAAAAACAAAAAAAAAAAAAGACAAAATAGAAAACCATTTATATAAAAAAAAAAAAAACAAAAAAAAAAACAAATGAAACAACTTTCTGACAGACCCATTAACTGGAGACTCAGAAGTCTTGGTCAGAACCTTGGCATGAAATGTTAGGTCATCACATAACTTTCGGATCGTCTGTGTGGACCGATATTCCTGATTATACATCACTGCAGACGAAGAGTTATAAAAATTACTTTTAAAGCTCAATTTTGCTATGAGGTAAAGAACAAATATCAAAATTGACAAAAAAAAAATGCTTTTTAATCAAACAATTTTAACATAAATATAACTTTAGAAAACTGATCAGACCCCAGTGACCTGTAGCCTAAATTGAATGTTGTCAAGCTATTATAGTCTGATTAGCGAATAACAGGCAGTGTGAACAGCTTTTTGGCAAAAACAAACATGATGGTGTGTTAAAGCATAGTAGTGATGATGAAAGGCTAGGAAACGTGCTAACCTTGCGTTAACAAGCACTCCGGGTTTACCTTTAGGGGCTAGTCCCTATCCCTGAGGGTGTGCATCAAATGGTTATAATGGGTCAAAGGAAACATCAGGATTAGCCAAAATATCAGTAACAGGCTCATTAGTTGAAGAAGCGCTGGGAGTGTGGCCTACGGTGGCCTGTTAAGTGTCTCTTGCATTGCAGTGCTTGTTGTTTTTTTTGCTTTAAAGCATACGATTTCCTCTGTGCATGTGGAAATGTATCAGATTAGATGCTTGCTCAGCTCTGTTATCATAAAACCACTCGATAAATCACTATCCCCCACACATACTCAGACTCGCCCTTTCCAGAGATCAAGCATACCCTGGTGGTCTAAGTCGTTATTGCTAGCGAGCATCAGATCAACTCCATAAGTGCTAAGAAATGCTAATGGTCTCTCTGAGATCTGCACACACTCGGCCTGGTTCTAAGAGCGCACCAGTTTGAAGCCCTGGCCGGTGTCCAGCACTGCAGGAGGAAACCAGGTCAGTTTGAGTCTGCGGAGAAAGCGCAGACACACACTGCAGATCCAGAACAGGTTCAGAGAAACGCTCCAGTGTGCCAGCTGCAACACTGGATACGTCCAGTGTGGAAAATACAACCTCCAGTGCTTAGCGACGTCACTTCCTGTAGGAAGGTGCAGCTTGTAATCCCCCCAGCGACTGGAGACACCGTAGGCGGCCAGGACGATTCGCCCGGGCTCAGACCAGTGCAAACCGGCATCAGGGTTGCAGTTAAACTCCACCCACTCTGCGGTGAAATCTCCGATCTGAGGCAGGTTCTGGAGCTCGATGTCCATCGAGGTTACCAGCGTAGCCCCCTGTACCGCTACGTAAACCTCTTCCACTTTGCGTGCTTCCTTCACCCATGGGAGCGAATTCTCAGTGTCGAGTACAACGATGAGACGAGAGCTGTAACCATCGTTCTTCTCCCTCCATATCTGGATTATCTCGGACAGATGCAGCACTTCTCCACCTTGGGGAAAAAAATTTTTATCTGCAATTAGACAAAAACTAGGTGTGTGTCCAGGACAAAACAGGAAATTTTAGTTTTCACACTGAGAATGAGAAAATATTTGGTAGTTTAGCAAACATTTACGCCATTTTGGCAGTTACTCTTATCCCGTAATAGTTTTTATTGATGTTATTTACATTTACAGACTGTGGTGAGACCTGCGATGTTGTATGGATTAGAGACAGTGGCATTGAGTAAAAGACAGGAGGTGGAGCTGGAGGTAGCAGAGCTGAAGATGTTGAGGTTTTTGTTGGGAGTGACGACGATGGACAGGATTAGAAATGAGTTTATTAGAGGGTCAGTGCATGTAGGACGTTTTGGAGACAAGGTGAGGGAGGCGAGATTGAGATGGTTTGGACATGTTCAGAAAGGGGACAGGGGGTATATGAGTAGGAGAATGCTGAGGATGGACCCACCAGGAAGGAGGAAAAGAGGAAGGACAAAGAGGAGGTTTATGAATGTGGTGAAGGCATGCAGGCAGTTGGTTCGAAAGAGGCAAATGTAAAGGACACAGGAGGTGGGGGGGGGGGGGGGGTATTGAGATGGATGAGCCGCTGTGGAGCCAGACAGTGAAAAATAGCATGAGTGTGTGGGACCCAACTGGAGCCGGTACATCTTTATTGGCTTAGGATCCTTTTTTAATTTTTTTTCCTGACTTTATTATTGGTTGTGTGCCACTAACCAAGACTCCTCATGCTTACTTTTCCTTTATGGTGGTGTTGTGACTTGCACTTTGACTAATGGGCAATGTGTCTCAATGATATTGCAGAACGGATGTGCTTTCACATGCATCGGTTTCTCGGCACGCTCGCTCACCTGCTCCACCCTCGCGGATACAGTCAGGTCCATAAATATTGGGACATCGACACAATTCTAACATTTTTGGCTCTATACATCACCACAATGGATTTGAAATGAAACGAACAAGTTGTGCTTTAACTGTCAGCTTTAATTTGAGGGCATATATATCCAAATCAGGTGAACGGTGTAGGAATTACAACAGTTTGTATATGTGCCTCCCACTTGTTAAGGGACCAAAAGTAATGGGACAGAATAATCATAAATCAAACTTTCACTTTTTTAATACTTGGTTGCAAATCCTTTACAGTCAATTACAGCCTGAAGTCTGGAACGCATAGACATCACCAGACGCTGGGTTTCATCCCTGGTGATGCTCTGCCAGGCCTCTACTGCAACTGTCTTCAGTTCCTGCTTGTTCTTGGGGCATTTTCCCTTCAGTTTTGTCTTCAGCAAGTGAAATGCATGCTCAATCGGATTCAGGTCAGGTGATTGACTTGGCCATTGCATAACATTCCACTTTTTTCCCTTAAAAAACTCTTTGGTTGCTTTTGCAGTATGCTTTGGGTCATTGTCCATCTGCACTGTGAAGCGCCAGCCAATGAGTTCTGAAGCATTTGGCTGAATATGAGCAGATAATATTGCCCGAAACACTTCAGAATTCATTCTGCTGCTTTTGTCAGCAGTCACATCATCAATAAATACAAGAGAACCAGTTCCATTGGCAGCCATACATGCCCACGCCATGACACTACCACCACCATGCTTCACTGATGAGGTGGTATGCTTAGGATCATGAGCAGTTCCTTTCCTTCTCCATACTCTTCTCTTCCCATCACTCTGGTACAAGTTGATCTTGGTCTCATCTGTCCATAGGATGTTGTTCCAGAACTGTGGAGGCTTTTTTAGATGTTGTTTAGCAAACGCTAATCTGGCCTTTTTGAGGCTCACCAATGGTTTACATCTTGTGGTGAACCCTCTGTATTCATGCTGGTGAAGTCTTCTCTTGATTGTTGTCTTTGACACACATACACCTACCTCCTGGAGAGTGTTCTTGATCTGGCCAACTGTTGTGAAGGGTGTTTTCTTCACCAGGGAAAGAATTCTTCGGTCATCCACCACAGTTGTTTTCCGTGGTCTTCCGGGTCTTTTGGTGTTGCTGAGCTCACCGGTGCGTTCCTTCTTTTTAAGAATGTTCCAAACAGTTGTTTTGGCCACGCCTAATGTTTTTGCTATCTCTCTGATGGGTTTGTTTTGGTTTTTCAGCCAAATGATGGCTTGCTTCACTGTTCGTGACAGCTCTTTGGATCTCATCTTGGAGAGTTGACAGCAACAGATTCCAAATGCAAATAGCACACTTGAAATGAACTCTGGACCTTTTATCTGCTCATTGTAATTGGTATAATGAGGGAATAACACACACCTGGCCATGGAACAGCTGAGAAGCCAATTGGCCCATTACTTTTGGTCCCTTAACAAGTGGGAGATATGCAAACTGTTGTAATTCCTACACCGTTCACCTGATTTGGATGTAAATGCCCTCAAATTAAAGCTGACAGTCTGCAGTTAAAGTGCAACTTGTTCATTTCATTTCAAATCCATTGTGGTGGTGTATAGAGCCAAAAATCTTAGAATTGTATCGATGTCCCAATATTTATGGACCTGACTGTACCTACACGAGCAGCCCGTGGCGGCCTGTGCTTTTCTTGCTCACGCTCACAAATACTGCTTTACATGCTCAGGTCAGCCGCCTACACCCTCTCTCTACTCTGCATACACTTTGAATATAATAAGTTGTTGAGTCAGGTTATTAGTACTGAAAACGTCTGGCACCTCTTCACCTCCATATTTTCATTGAACAGTCTGATTTTCGTATAATTAAAAAAAAAACAAATTATTCAGGTCATTTCTGTCTGTTCGTTGGTATATCGAGACGAAATTACCCGCTAGCAGGAGCACCATATCAGAATGAATCGCTTAAAACAACAAAAAAAAAAAAACAATACTGCGATTTTTTCGATTAGTTGTACTGAGTAAAGCTTGACGCTGTCTGACCTACGAGAGCCCACTCTCCGGTGCGGTGTGTGTGGCCGCTGTAGAACAACATGTAGGTGTCGTAGCGTGGCCCATCCACCGTACGCTCCTCTAGGAAAGAGCGGAGCTTAGAGTGCAACATGTCCCGCGCCAAGCCGCTGCTGGAGTAATCGCAACCGTGAGACTTGATCATGTTGTGGGAGAAGAAGCGATGCACATTGTTCAGCATGCCCATGGTGCGCAGGTTCAGCTCCTGCACCTCGTCCGGGGGCAGCGGGGTGGGCTGTCCATCCACACTGGAACAGATGGAAACACGGAAGGGCTAATGTTTTTATTCATTTATTTATTTTTATTATGTCTCATACAACTATCAAAACTTAGTTTTTTCAATATTTAAAGAAATGTAAAAAGATTTATTTTATTTCTATAGAAGAAAGGCATTCCACATAACATCTTTTCACGTCTCATCATTTTCAGACCTAAAATGTTTCTTAAGATTGAAATCAGCCCCTCAACCCCCAATTCAACCCATAACCTGAACCTAAGACATTTTAACTACTGATAAATCACATTCTTAACATTATAGTCATTTCTACTAACTCTCAGGCCCCCGTCTATCCGTATCTGCTGCCATTCAGGGGTTTTACTAACATTCCCAGGACATCACATTTCTTTTTCTTGGATGTACCTGCAGTAGTTAGTAGGAATGACAACTGCATAACCCACACACGTTCCTCCAAGGCAGTTACCCAGCTCATAGAAAAGACCATAAGCCAGAGACTCGAGAGGCAGGACCAGCAGAAACACACCAATAAACAGGCTGTTGAATGGCTGGAAAAAGAAAGTGTATTTGTTCTCGAGTTAAATTAAAATTTCCTCAAAAAAAAAACCAAACAAACAAACAAACAAACAAAACAACTCGTAAATAAAATAGTCCACCAGTTTCATAAAGATTCCCACATTTTTTTTATTACATTTAAGGAAATCAAGGTGAATAGACTTCTGGTATTATGTATTGTGTTAAAATACTGTGATAAATCTATAAAATCATATCTATCTATCTATATATCTATATCTATCTATATATCTATATCTATATCTCTATCTATCTCTATCTCTATCTATCTCTATCTCTATATCTATATCTATATATATATATATATATATATAAAATCTAGGGGTAAATATATAGTGGATGTTACCAATAGCGATAGCTAGGTTGGATCGTACTTGCCGATAACCGATTAATCAACCGATATTTTTTTTAATTGATACTGGATAATTAAAGAAACGTCACACAATGTAAAATAGCAAAGAACGTTATTACAAAAATAACATTACTGAATAATAAAAATGTGCTCATGAAAATAGATACAAATTTATTAATTAATAAGTATATAATTCATACATTATATTTATTATATGTATATAATATAGCGCTCTCCGTGCACCGGCTCACGTGTAAAAACAACGTGTCGTCAGTGAGTCGCCTCTAGAGGGCGCTCTCGTAATGACAGCAGATCGCAAGCAGGAAAAACTATCGGTATGGGTTTTTGCCGAAAGTTCCAGCAATCGATTATAGGTGTCGATTAATCGGCAAAATCGACCTCTAAAACTTTTTTTTGCATTAAAATACCTGAAATTTTAACGACTTGTTTTTGCAACAAAACTTTCTACAATTACAAGTTGCCAAAACGTCATTATTAATTTATTTTATAAAACGTTCAATAAAAAAAAAACTCAGCAAAACTACTAATTATTCAATCTTAAACTTTAGTATTTTTTTATGATTGACCTACCTGCCATGAAAGAGCCCCTAATACAGCTGTAGACACGAGGCTGAAGAGGACCAAGCGTTTTGAGACGAGGCAGAAGTGGCGCATGCCTTTGGAGGTCATCACCCTGTCCAAAGCACCAGGACTGGCCCTCTGAGCCACACACACTCTTTGGCATTCGCTCAGCTTGCTATGAAAACCCCAGAGGGTCACCAAGAAGACCACGTGGCAAAGGATCCAAAAAACGCTGGAGGCAGAAAAGGCCGGAATCACAACATACCAGCGGTCCAGATCCCCCATCTTCAAAGCAGCCAGGACCAGAAACGAGATTTCGACAGCAAGCAGAGGCAGGAGACTGAAGCGCCTCCACAGAGTTCCTCTCCTCAGAAACGGGGACCAGCGCTCGGTCACCGAGAGGCCACTGAAGTACGTATCCAGGAGCGGCTCACACACGAGGCGGCTGAGGAAGCACACCAGGGCGTTGGGGTTGACCGAAACCCCGAGGGAGTTGAAGAAGAAGATCGCCGAGACCACAACGAAGCAGATGAGGTTAGGAAGAGCCAGGAAGGATTTCATACGCAGGTCCACGAGCAGACAGGCGACAGCCAGCGCCAGGGCGATGAGGCTCATGGAGGCATGGACGACCTGCATGGTGCTGGCCGCAGCGAACCCTGTCAGCTCCAGCATCTCAGAAGAGGTCAGAAGTGCCGGCCTTTGCCTGGTGCATCCACAGAGTCTTTCCACCAAAGCCCACAGCGTTCTTATGACCACGCAGGCGATCAGCATGTACCTGCTCAATTGCTCCTTCCAGTCACCGACAGCGGGGGTTTGAAGAAAACCCAGTAAGCCCAACAGGAAACCCAGCCATAGGTGGAAGAGGACAAAACTGAGCCTCTCCATACCGAAGTAATAATACAGGATGCTGCAGATGCCCAAGATAAAAAGGGCGAGGATGAAGATGACCAGGAGGATGGGTTGTGCTTCGCTCTCCCAGCGCGCATACAGGCCCAGGCATACGGCCACGAGGAGGCTAAGAGTGGACAAATAGCCCAAATAGCGAATGGACGCTCGCACACTCACCCCGGTCCGAAGCTCCTCCAGTCTGCCCATGGCTGCGTAAAGCGAATGGGTGATGCAGTAGCGGAGAAACCTGCACATCACTGGAGCTCAACACGCTCACCCTTGGTCTGGTTCAGCCACACTTCAGGGACAGCGTGCCTTCATTCCGAGCTTCATCCTCAAGCAGATCTTTGAGGTGCTGAACGCTTTCTTCTCGTTGTTAAACGTAACAACAAAACTCAACTAACGTTAGTCAGGCTGCTGGTCATAACGACTACCGGTGGAAAAAAAGTTAACTATTTAAGAAAGAGTTGTAGGTGAAAATACAATTGTTCTACATGTAAATACAATTGTTTGTTGAAAAACCAATGAATCACTTTACTTTAATATACTTTTTCAACAACCTAGCTAAGCACTTGCAAAAGTTTGCTGGATGTCCGCCATTATTTCCGGGTTTGTAACGACCTACGGAAGCCCCATTAGGGAAAAAAAAAGCGTTTGGTTCCTAAGTTTGTTTCAAAAGGTGTCCAACAGGGTTTGCCAAAAGTTTGTGGACACCTGGACATAAGTATGGAATATGCTTTTTGAGCATAGCATTCCACATTTAGTCCCAATTTGCTTTTTCTTCTGGAAAGATGTTTCACTAGATTTTGGAGTGTGCGTGTGGACGTTTGTGTTCACCAGCCACAAGTGTTAGTGTTAGTGTTTTTTGTAAATGTATTAAAAGAAAAAAATTAAATAAACTATAAACACGTACATGAGTATTCACAGGCTTTGCTCAATACTTTGTTAAAGCACATTTGGCACCAATTACAGCCTCATGTCATTTTGAGTATGATACTAAAAGGTTGGCACACCTATTTTTGGGCAGTTTCTCTGATGGGGCGTGTCAGTGCACAGCCATTTTCAGATCTCTCCAGAGATTTTCAATCAGGTTGAAGTCTGGGCTCTGGCTGGGCCACTCGAGGACATTCACAGAGTCGTCCTGTAGGCACTCCTTTATTATCTTGGCTGTGTGTTTGGGGTCGTTGTCCTGTTGGAAGATGAACAGTCACCCCAGTCTGAGGTCCAGAGCGCTCTGGAGCAGGTTTTCATCAAGGATGTCTCTGTACATTTTTGCATTAATCTTTTCCTCGATCCTGACTAGTCTCCCAGTTCCTGCTGCTAATAAAACATTCTCACAGCATGATGCTGCCACCACCATGCATCACTGTAGGGATTGTATTGGTGGGCGATGGTGGGCAAGCGGCAGTCAAGTCAAGTCAAGTCAAGTTTATTTCTATAGCGCTTTTCACAACAGACATTGTCTCAAAGCAGATTTACAGAAATCAACAGTCAAGGTGAATGGTGTGTATTTATCCCTGATGAGCAGCCGTGGCGACTGTGGCAAGGAAAAACTCCCTTAGATGTTATGAGGAAGAAACCTTGAGAGGAACCAGACTCAAAAGGGGAACCCATCCTCATTTGGGTGACATCAAGAGTTTGATCATAAATCTTTCAACAATACAGAACACTGGAGAGTGAGAACTAACATGAGTACTGGAGTATAAGATTATAAGTAATGTTCTTTTTACAGTCTTATACAGTCTATATGGTTAGTAGCTCCTAGTTTTATGAGCTCAACATTTGTGATCATCACAGATCCAGCATCAGCTTCTCCATGCCAGAGCCTTTAAACACTCCAGGAGGTCCAATGTCAAAACCACACATGTAGTGGGATCCAATTGGCACTGGTACGTCTCTAGATGGTTCGGGGTGTTTGCAAGTTCGGCATCTACTTCTTCAAAGGTCCATAATCAGTGAGGGTGCTCTGACCGGTCTGCGACTACACAGCTCCACTACATTTACATTTACATTTGCGGCATTTAGCAGACGCCCTTATCCAGAGCGACATACAAAAGTGCTTTGAGTCTCTAGAAATAAATAAATCTACACTGGTACGCAAGATTACAAACTTAATATAAATATAACTCTTGAATTCTACAAAGCAAACTTGGAAAGTGCTAATTTAAGTATTTCAGGAAGAGGTAGGTCTTCAATCGTCGCTTGAAGATAGTCAGGGACTCTGCTGTACGGACATCTAGGGGAAGTTCATTCCACCACCTCGGTGCCAGAACAGAGAAGAGCCTTGAAGTATACTTACCAGTGGTGGTACCAGTTGAGCAGTGCTGGAGGATCTCAGACAGCGTGGTGCAGTGCGAGATGTGATGAGGTCACTGAGGTAAGATGGTGTTGGTCCATTTTTGGCCTTATAGGCAAGCATCAGCGTTTTGAATCCGATACGTGCAGCTACTGGAAGCCGGTGAAGGGAACGCAGCAGTGGGGTGGGGTGGGAGAACTTGGGAAGATTGAACACAAGTGGTGCAGCTGTATTTTGAAATGCACTAGAAATACCACTAGAAGGTATTTACATTGTTTCATTTCAAAATGATTTCAGATCGTTTTATATTTGCAACTTTGCAAACTCAATGAATAAATACCAACAAACAAATTCTCATTTTCATCTTTTTTTATTGTCATTTTGCATGTGTGGGCAACACACTTATAATGGAGTGGATTGCAGGGGAAAGAAAAAACAACCAACACTCAGTTTTAAACCAAACACTAAAGAGAAACTTTTCATGCACATAGAGCAAAGGACAATGTACCACTTCACACAATAGCACAAAAAAGTTGTAAAATGTCCAGTATTCTAAGAAACTAAGAGCACGCTTGACAGAAAACCAATACTACTAGTGCTAATGCAATTAAAGTGACGGTATTCAGTGGTGATAATTATCACCACATCTGCTTTAAAGCTAGTCGTTTTTTTTTTGTTTTTGTTTTTGTTCTTTTTTTAAAGGTTCAAAGTTTGGCTTCTGTACAATTTCAGGATTTGTCTACCGTCATGTAGCGAACCACATTCTACTTCTTTAATCCAGTTGTTTTATTTGTAATAGAAAGAAAAAAAAAAACAGTTCATGATAAAAGGCACCAAATTTTCCTTACAGGTTCTGTAGTAAAAACAAAACAAAACAGTACCAGTGTTCCAGTGTTGTCCTTCACTACATACACACTTACAGGGGGGAAAACCTCATCAAAAAACCTAGCACCCTCAAAAGTGACTCGTGTTCTCAAATAATGTCTCAGACTGCAATTGTATATACAACCACTCATACAAAGCTTTAAGACTCACTCACTTTGGATAGGTTAATAAGACGTTTTTATATCCGTGTGCTCTTGTGTACCGATCGTCATGGAAAGAAACAGCCAGAATAGTAATGTTTTGTAATAAACTTTGGTGTGTAATAAAGTCTTTGGGAAAAAATTTTTTTTTGGAGGTCTTAAAGCTCTCCAAAAAGAGTGTTCTTAAACAAGTGCAACTGCTGCAGCGAAGGAAAACCGCCCATTTCACAGTGAAATACAAAGAGAATGGAAAGCACTTAGTACATATAAACATGACATGAGAGAAACCTCACTGAGGTTAATCGGCAAAAAGAAAAATTTGGAAGGTTTGAATTATTCATCGAACCTGTGGAATTTATGCATGTAAGAGCTAAACGTGTAAATTTGTTATACAGTCAATAACGGCTGAAGATGTTTAAAAATCTTCACGGACCACCAGACTACCTTAACCCAAAAAAAAAAAAAAAAAAAAAAAAAGGAACAAGCCGTTTGATCTTCAGTAAAGCGATGACATTTCTTTTAACTACATACGCATTTCATCAAAGGCAGACGTCTACTGGTTACGTTTTTTTCCGTCACAGAACCAAGTTCATAGCTAAAATATGCTCTTTAGTCTTTCGCTCACAAAAATATATAACCACCATATAAACACCCTTTAAAACCCCCCAAAACCAACCCCTCTGATCGAATCGCAAATTGTTCTTCTGACTACAACTACTGTTTAAACCGTACCGTGTAAAGCAAACTGTAAGAAAACACACATACGCTCTGTGTCACAGAAGAAATACAGGGTTGTTCAACCCATAAAATGCTACAAATTTCACTTCAAAGATGCTCGTGTAAAATTTCTACAAGGACGGAGTGCGTTCTACAGCAGCGAAGCCGATCGCAGAGACTAAACAACGCTTAATAAACTCTGCATGACAACTAGTTAAAACTATTGCGTTCTTAGCCGATGGCGATGTGCAAGTCTACGTTACAAAAAAAAAAAATAAGCAAAAAAAAGATTTGTTGCTTTAAAAGTTCTTCTTGAAAAATTCTCTCCGAATCGCGTCGTATGATTAAGAAGCACTGGATAACGGCGCATGAATCCTGAGCTCTCTCTGCCGATTTACTCGCCGAAACCAACCTGCTAAACTACAACCTGTGCCACGGTATGTTTAAACGTGTAAAACGATTTTAAAAAAAGCTCCACACCACCCAAGTGTAAACATTCGTTCTCTCTAAACTTAGCATACGCCGCGTCTCTCCCGTGTCCAGCGACGTTAAATGCTTCATTCACGAACACAAGTCGAAGATACTGATCTACATCAGAAGCCTGATTATCGTGGTGTCACGTAACATCGTGGGAGAAAAGGGACCTGGCTGGCTTTCCATGGCACGTGACATGTTTGTCTGTATAAACTGTGCAAACTGCATCGTTTCACATAAAAGAAGCAGGAGTAAAGGAGCTGGGAGCTTCTCTGAAACCCTCGTGTTCATTTGCCCACACCGCTGTGAAGCAGCGACGCTTGGCAAACCAGCCTCGGCTTCAGCTGTACAGTAGGATGGGATCCTCCAGTTCGTGGAATGGTGCCGAGCCGCTTTGACTCTCGCCCGAGTCGGAGTCGTAGCACGCGTCAGGGAGCTCGGTGAAGCTTCGAGCTAGCTGCTCATCCTCGGAATCAGAGCGCGCCGGCTGGCACAAGTCCCCGAACGTGTCCTCTTCGTCGAGCGTGCTGAAGTCCTGCGGGATGTACAGCATCTCGGGGTAGTTGTGACTCACTAGGTCGCTGCTGGTGGTGATCGAGACCTTGCGGAAGGCGAGCATATGCATGTGGGAGAATTTGACGTACTTGTAGCGCTTGAAACCGAGGGACTCGATGGCCATTCGCCAGCTGCGCATCATCGGTGCGTGCCGGCCCTGATGTGACGAGTCGGGGGTAATGATCAAGAGCAGACCGTGCAGGGTGAGGAGCTCGTGGGCTTTCTTGCAGCACAGCCAGCGCTGGTATGGTGAGGGGAAGTAGGAAAGCAATAAAGAGAACACCACCACATGAAAGAGCTGCGCGGGTAGCGTCTCGATAGGGTCGTGCAGCTGGCCCAAGAACGCGTTGAGCGCGTCGGTCGCCAGCTGCAAGGGCTGCTGGAGCTGCAGGTTCAGGAAGTCACACTTGTACACGCTCTACAGTCGTGAAGAAAGCACAAACACAATGGGTGACTGAGTAACTTACCTATGACTAGGCATAAAATCACAGAAACGGGGAAACTCTATGGTTCTCGGATTTTACCGAGATAGGAAAAATGGACGTACCTCAACCGCAGGCACTATGTCAATACCTACTGTGAGGAACTCATCAAACTTCAAGAAAGGATTGAAGCAGCTACCCACGTCAAGAAGTCGCAGCTTGTCATTTCGTAAGCTTAAACTAAAAACAAAAAATGACAAAAAAGTGTGATTAGCTATAACACACTGAACATCAGAAAATACGACAGTATGTAAAATACTACTGAAAATCTATCAAGACAACAAAAATAATTCTACCATCTTTCTCAAGAGCCTGCATGTTTAAAGATTTGATAACATCGGCTATCTAACAGTTACTTGACGAATAAGATAGATGAAAGTTGCCACAAATTACTGTGCAACAGAGGTAGCACACCCCGTCATGCTTTCTTTGCAGTTTTACGGCATTTGGCAGTTGCACTTATCCAGAGCGACTTACACCTGAGCAGGGGAAGGTTAAGGGCCTTTCTCAGGGGCCCAGCAGTGGCAGCTTGGTGGTGGTGGGATTTGAACTTGTGACCTTCTGATCCAAAGTCCAATGCCTTAACCACTGAACTACCACCTCCCTTTAGCCTAGTGCTGAAAGGCATCACAGGATATATTCCCTACTGCAAAGTGTTTAGGTCAAATGCAAAATTAGCGTAGAAATGTACTGACATTTCAACAGAAAAGATTGACTTTGTCTGTAGTAAAAACACGACTAGTGAGAAGTGTTATAGACCTGGGCGGAGAGGAGTCTGGATTTAAAGAAGTCCCACTTGCAGCTGCAGCATGTTTCACAGCCTTCATATCCTTCTCAAACATCATCTTCATTCCACCATCCATGAAGTACTCCTGACAAACACTAAGAGAGAAAACACACAGCAGCCATATAGTGGTGTACGTTATAAATATTTTCAGTGCAAGAGGATTAAATGTGTACACACCTTAGACCCTTATCTGAACCTGTTCAATAACAACCGGTGCATGTCGTACCTGCGGCACCACTCGATGCGTCCCTCCCCGTCCCGTTTCTTGGACCAGTGGTTGTCGGCGAGACTCTTCATGGCGAAGGCATATTCGTTCAGCGTCTGCTCGTCCTCGCAGTGCTCACGCCAGATCTTATCAAAGTCGCCCACTGCAGGCAAGGAGATAAGCGTGTGTGAAATCACTCGACCACGAGTCACAATCAACAGATAATTTCTCTAGGTCATGAAGTTGTTAATCAGAAGTTGTTCGAGTGATAACGCTGTGATCGGACAGTTACCTCATTGCTGACTTGAATAAATGTATTTCCATCTATTAACTTTGACCTTTAAATGATCCAATTCATAATTCAGCAGATCTTAGCCCTTTTGTGTTTCGTTCTCAGACCCCGAATCTTCTCCATTAGCACCCAGTATATTGCCTCTCATTCACACTACAGCCATCTCCATTTCTCTATGCAGGGGATGCAGCTGTCCTGAGAACCCTGTGGCTGTGTGATCTACTACTGCCGTAAGTAATGCATACATTTGAGTAATACGTTGCATATTTAGTTTAAATAGCTAATTAATACCGCAATACCATGAAACTGTGATATCTTTAATCTAGTTCATCATACTATTACATTTTCTATCAAACCATAAAAACATTTTCATAAAATTTCATGCAAACTAACCAAGCAGCCCACACTGTAAAGCAGTCGATTCACGAGTAGCGTCTAACAAAATATTTTTGGATGTAACAGTAGTATGTTTGTTGACATAGCAAAGCTGCTAATACCCCGCTGTATATAGAAAACCAACATGCATGAAATCACTGCATACCCTACAGAATGTGTAGACAATGTGAAAGTTTTGTGCAAACTCACTGGATACAACATGAACTGCGTACTTACATTACAGGTAAAAGTCACAGTTCTATCACAATAAGGCAAGTAAGTAGATAAAGCAAGCCACGCACAAATTATTACAAATTACAACAAAGTATTACCTACTCTTGCAAGTGCGGTGCAATCGCTCAGAACAGCCGGTACCGAACGCTCTACGATCATGGATTCAGTGTCTCCATATTCACTAATACACCTCGCTACTATTTTAAAATGATCCCATGCACGCACTTTATCGATAAGTACCCGAGAAACAATACGTCTCGGCTGCACAAACTTTTACTCTCAACAATCCAAGCAGGGTTTGTGAGCATGAAAGAAAAACAGCAAGCTATCCCATGACTGAGAGGAAAACACAGACCTTATCAGATCTGAAGATAATTCATTAAAAAAAAAAGAAAAAAAAAAAAGGGAAAAACAAAACCAAGAGTACAAGACTGTGCTTCAGTCTTCAGTTTAAAGATCACTTCAGAATGCTCAGCAGACTACATCATGCTTTCCTGATTACCCATCGCGGGTCTGAATGGACCACTGTGTGCAGAGTTTAAGAGCTCAGCTCTTAGGCAATGAGCAAGAAGATTTGGAAACGTTCCATAAAGCTTTGAGACGCAGGATACAAATGCAAAACAAGACAGGGAGAGAAAAAAAAAAAAAATTTTCTTTTTTTTTTTTTGCAGCGTTTGCTTTATTTATTTTTTTTTTTTTCCCCAATTACACAAGCACTTCTATGTAACTGGTGAAGTCTGGTTTCATTACATCATAGCATTTAATACTTCCAGCTATTCTTTTCTTGGTGGATACAGCAGACTGGTTGCAGTATCAAAGCTGAAAACTAAAATATTGCCTGAAATCTGAAAGGCTGGAAAAATATTCAGACATGATCTATTTTCGTCTGTTCTCTACCTGCCGAATTCACTCGGTTCCATACTCCCTACAATCTGTACTCCATGGTGCCCTTGCAGCAATTTATCATTACATGCTGTACCTGCTTTATCATTGCGTAGTGCGCACAAATCTGCAGCTTGGCTTTAAGTTGCACTTCATGCATGCTGCTGTAGGACAGCAATTTCATTATATAGGCTGGTCATTACTCTTCATTTTAAAAATACAGCACAGAAAAAATAATAAACTCTGGCAAGACCACAAGTATAATCCTGCCATTCTAGCTGGAGTTTGAGATGAGTAAGTGCTCTCAGTGTGTGTCTGTAACTATAGAAAATAAATGGAACATTGAACTTCCGGAAATACGTTTTGCAATGCATTGTTTTGCGTATGTTAAAGATGTTGGATAATCCAAAGTCTATCTTAGAATGACAAAGCATGATCCAGGCATGGTATGGTACCATTCAGTAATGCATGCATGGTACCCTGTGAAGATCTGGCAACCCATCCACAACCTACCCAGGGTACCATACACACATTCACATTCTCCTACCTTAGATCAATCAATGACGTCATGTCAGATTAAAGCAGTCAATTCACATGTTGTTGTTGTTTTTGTGTCAAGCAAAAGGAACAAGCACCAACATTCCACATGGAGATCTCGAACTGTGGAGAACGAACACAACCTGCTAAGATCACAGCATCCCAATTGAGGAACACAACCGTGTGAAAACAGTGTTGCATTTTCAAACGTATCCACTTGGATACGTGGAGACAAAAGCCCAAAACATTGAGACAATGTTGTGTTGTTCCAATTGATCAAGATTAATCCGAGCATAGGCTAATTTCTTATATATATATATATATATATAGCTATGTAAATGTGTCCTTAAATCAGGTATACATAATGAAAATGTAACTCACTGTAATGCAGAATCAGTGGGAGCTTCATTTATCGACACATAGGAAAAAAAAACTGCGAAAAAGAGTTTCTCTTCCTTTTTTTTTTTTTTTTTTTTTTTTTAATAAAACAGCCTGCATATCACAAAACGCAATGAAATGGAAATAAAATAGAAACTCAAAACTAAATGGTCAATGGCTGATGGTTGATTTAGCTTTGTGGTTGGGGACCCCTGCTTTACATGTCCCACTGGATCTTATTCAGGTCACACACATAAGTGCAGCCAAATAATAATATTTTATATGCACAAGATTAAATTTAGCTCCACCCCAGGCACTTCGTTAGGCCAAACATGGCCACCCCAATGGCCACCCTAATGGCCCCTCCATTGCCCATGCTCATGCAGGTAACCACTGTATACCCATGAGAAGGTGGTCTCCACTTTGTGATAGAATATACAGTACAATTATCTCATTCATACAACTGAGCACTTTGTTTGTGTGACCGGTTTATGGGATTTGAACTCACAACCTTCTGATCAGAAGTCCAACATCTTAACTACTGAGCTCCCTCTTCTCCCAAATTGTCTTGCATGACACTGGTCAAGGGAATATGAGCAAAACAACATATTTGTGCCATATTATTGTTAAATAAAAAGTCGATTAAAGGATGAACCGTCATTACTTGTTCCTACACAGTGTTTGGTTTGAGCTGAATTTGCAGTTTTGAAACTATATTCTCAGTTCAATAGTCTTCAATTAATCTGTGCTTGGGTCATTTAAAAACATCTTTTTTTTCACATTGCTATTTTGGTTAAAAAAAAAACTACTTTGGTTATTTAGTTTGACCACTTATTTAATTTCAAATGCGACACAGGCGTGTAACAGATAAACAGGAACCAGTTCTGCTTGGCTAGTTTTATTGCTCTGGCTGAAGGGAACGTTCAAAGCTAGCTAACACATTTATTTCTACTTTTATTTTTATAACAACTAATTGTCAACACAAACTCCAAACGCAACATAGCATGACCTTAAAGTGTTCAAACTGTTGTTTTCTAATGCTTAAACAAAAGGAATAAACCAGTGCTCCTGAGACAACCTGGACGCATGCTAGCGTAGCCAGCTTAGCTTGAAGCTCTAACCTTCAATATATTTCCTCCGCAGTTTCCGGTGGACGCGTTTCACAACCCCGGAGAGCTTCTCCTGCTCGTCCCGCTCACACAGCACATCTCTCTGCTCGGCGAGGTGGAACTGGTCATGCTCGGGCCCTGGACCGACGCTGTGCTGGAGCTCCATGGCACAAACGCTGTCCGAGTTTCCGTGCGCGCGCCCTGCGAGCGAGCGAGCGAGCGACACCGCGTGAATCCCTGACGCCGTGCCCGCCACCTGAACGCGCGTTCATGAACGCGCGAGAGTCATGGCTATGACTCTCCCAGGCTTCTGTCAGGACATACTCGATAACCTCAAACACACGATCATATTTCACTTTGTGTGGAGTATATTTTCCTGAAAATGTCGTTTTAAGTGTATCAAATGACTAAAAAACAGAATAAAATGAGCACTGCTGATATTTCAGAGTCTTGTCATTGAGACATTGGTGTTCCACCTGAATTAATCCACCTCTTAATACCATCATTATGACGTCACAGCTGTAGAATCAATCAATATTATATGATAAAAGCAGTTAAACAGAGGCAGGAATCTCATACAGCAAGTATGAATGTCATTACTAAAGCAAGAAACCCAATAAGCACAATTTAACGAGTCTCCTTTCACTGTAGCCACAGCTGCACCGACCGCATATATCATCTCTAGCAGAAAACATTGTAAATGTCTTGTAAATGTCCTTGTAAGTGCATCTGTGACCAAATCGATTTTTTCTCCTCTCTCAGTCATCGTGAAATAAAAAAAAACAGCTCTTAAATCCACATAAATATATTTGAACTTATAGATGCACTTTGATAGCTCTGACTAGCACACGCTCTGACAATCCGATCTAAGGATGTGAAAATGTGACCGAATCGCAGTCTGATAGATTATGGTTACAGCTTCAGGCAATATGGAGTTTATGGTAAAAAAGAAGACAGGTGCTCACAGTGCTGGCCTTACAGCAACACATAATGCTGCAATCTGATTGGATAGAAACTCATCTACACTCTCTATATATAGAAATTATATGAAATGAAGAGAATAGACTATTGGAAATAATTGAATGCATATTTATGGACAAAAATATATTAAATAAAATGAAAGTCAGTGATTCTGATTAGTTTAGGTCAGCAGAGAAGGCCTTGCTGGCCCTGACATTATAGCACTGTGTTAAAGCTTTTAAGGTTTAAGGATTTTTTACAAATATTTTTTTAAACAATCTGGGATTGAATCCACACATACACATTTTTAATAAAGGGTCAGCACAGAGAGAAGAGTTGTGCTGCACTATTACTGGAGTGCTTATTATTAACTTGGATATTGCAGGATCACGAGTCATCCTCCAGCAGCATCCTCCAAATATTCTCAGTATCATGTATACTTGCCTGATGTCTGAGGCTTTAAATAAACCTTTAAACTACGTGACTACCTTTTTAGCTTGGATTTATTTAAACTAAATCGATTCTAACATTGAAATGCATTGACCAGTTATATCAGATACACAAGGGTTTCTGCTGATACACATTCATATGATATCCGCTCAGTTTATTAAAACCGCTCTGATAACAGTGATAACAGCTCTAAGGATCATATAACTTAAATGTCAGCACAAAGCACACAAATACATCTAGCCAATATGCACAAATGACATCTCAATCACAGTGCATGCCATGCAGATCATTCGGTAACTAGGACGATGTAAGCAGAACTGAGCATTTTTTATTATGTTTAATGGATGTTAATGCAGGTGACATATAGGTTTTTTTCATGATATGACAGCGCTGGATAATTTCTCCAGGCTGGCTTTACAATAGTGCAGCTTTCCAAATAAATCACAGGTTTAATGAATGTACTGTCATCACTGATTTACTTATTCACAGAGACCTTTAGTGTTGACTCAATTTATGGTTGCTAATAAGTGTAAAATGTGGTATTACATTTATTTTTCATTTGTAATCTATATATCTACAAATGAAAAAAAAAAAAAAAAAAAAAATACATCTTTTTTTATACATACATTTTTTTTTTTTTTTCATTTGTAATCTATATATCTAGGGGGAGTGGTGGCTCCAGCGGTTAAGGTGCTGGGTTGCCGATCGGAAGGTCGGGGGTTCAAGCCCCGGTATCGCCAAGCTGCCACTCTTGGGCCCTTGAGCAAGGCCCTTAACCCTCTATGCTCCGGGGGTCCCTTACGAGGGAAATATCAAGATCCGTGACGTCGGAGTGACGTGGGGCCGCCTTCCCGTGGGCTCACCACCTGCAGGAGGGACCGTAAGGGACGGTGCTGTGAGGATTGGGCAGCAGTTGCTGCCCCCGCGACCCGAATTATGGATAAGCGGGAGAAAATGAATGAATGAATGAATCTATATATCTATACGGTGAAGCATTTATTATATTTTTATATATGGAAAAAGTCTCCACTTTTAGTGTTTTGTAATGGGCAGTTAGTTTTCCACCATCAGAACAGGGCAAAGGACATTTTCAATTTCTCTATTATTGTAGACTTTACACCAGGGGTCACCAACCTTTTTGAAACTGAGAGCTACTACTTGGGTACCGATTAATGTGAAGGGCTACCAGTTTGATACACACAGTTGTCGGTTTGATTTAAAATGACAAATTTGCTCAATTTACCTTTTATTATATGTTATTATTAATAATTAATGATATTCATCTATGTGAAGACACTGATCATGTTAATGACTTCTCACAATAATTATCAACAATGATTTAACAAAGTAGGAAACAGCTATTTTTTAGAAAAGGCCCGCGGGCTGCTCATGTGGTCCTTGCGGGCTACCTGGTGCCCGCGGGCACCATGTTGGTGACCCCTGCTTTAGACAATACAAGCAGAAATATTTGTTCAGTAGTCAGTCATGAAGGAAACATGGTAGGAAAGGTGTGTGAAGGAAACTTGACCTTAATCACATGCCAAAATGTGTAGATTTAATTTGTGGTTGCTATTTTACATTATGAACTGGTTTAAATTATACATATTACACATATATATATATTCAAGGAGGGATGTAGGTAATGCTATGAAAATGTTGTTCCGAATTAGCAAACAAGCTGCACATATATATATATATA
>JAAIIK010000128.1:2428762-2447395 GCA_014706435.1 Silurus glanis
TATATATATATATATATTTGTCATGTTGTACCCAAAAAATGATGTAGGTTGCAAAACAATAAAGCTGAAATACAGATAATGGCCCACAATTGAAATAAATGTAATTTGAACACCAGTAAAAGTCTTTTTATTGTCTCGTTGGATCAAGTCCCTTTTATAGGTTCTCTCTGTACTTGAAAGTAGAGCCAATACAGGGCAAGCAGGTAGAGTGTAAAACATGCAATGAAGTCGCAAATGTATGCGGTGATTAAAAAAACAACAAACAAAAGGGTGTACACAATCATTTTTGGCATATTGTCAAAGGAGAAGAGCTCTCTCCACCATAATACATTCGGCTGAATGACGTCCTTGTCCAATAGAGGTCGAGTGGCTCTCTCTAGTTCTACAGTTTGCTCATTTGTCAGGTCATCCATCAAAGCATGTGGCTGGTCCTCATCCATATTTTCTAATATTGAAGGCATGGGTGATGCTATTGTCCACGTTCTGCTTATGGAGTGCCTCTTTCCCATAGATATGCTATCTTTAAGTCCTGTTTGCTGTGTGTTCTTCAGTCTGAGGAGATACAGCTCCATTTCATCATCCGTTAAAGATTCTGTGGAGGCGCCATCGTCCATGTTCTCACTCTGCTTGTTTAAGGAGTCTTTCTCCTGCTCCTTCAGCACTGCAACCTTTCCAGTAGTATCTTCTGTCTCATCCGTTTTGTCTATTTGGCAGCACACATCTTCCTCTTTATCTTGCTCATTGAATGCGACATCACTGTTCAGTAACAAAGCTTGCTGTGATGAATCGGTACCGCGGAAAATGTCTTCTTTTTCACAAGTGGAGCGTCTTTCACTTACTGCGTCCTCAGACATCTGTTCCAAACCTGTATTTTGCTGTTTATGTCTCACATGTAGGTGAACCTCACTAATAAGAGAGTCTATGTTAGGGATGCTTTGTGTCCTGACCATAGATGTTACTCCATCAACCATCTCCTGCGTTTCAATCTCTGCTGCAAGATGTTTTGCAAGATCTTCCTGATCTTCCACTCTATTTCTTCTTGGCTCAGCGTCTTTTTTCTTGCCGTCCTCCTGTGCGTCTTCTTCACCATCCTCTGTGTAATATGACCCATCTTTAATTTTCTCTTTACTATCCAATTCTGCTTTTTTACCAATTTCTTGTTCCTTTTTTTCTACTTGATTTTCGTGTTTGCCTTCCTTTTGTGGATCTTTCATTTCTAATGGCTTTTCTACTTCGCGTATTTCCTTTACTTCCTCTAATTGGATTTCTGTCACAGCTGTTAATTCTTGCTCTTCCATTTTATTAGGATTTTTTACCTGGTCATTTTCTTTAAACTCTTCTTCTTCTCCTTGTAAGGTATCTTCATGATTGTCAGGATTGCTACTAATATTAGGTACTTCCATATTTTTATTCGAAATCCCATTAAAATCTGGAAGCTCATCAGGAAAATTTAAATGTGAACATTCATTTTCATTCATTTGGCTCATATCTACAAGGTTTTCTAAAATCCTATCTGCAGCTGTCTCTTCTGGGCTCTTATGCAATATTTGTGTTTGAATGATCTCACTACCTTTTTCCATTTCTTCCCAATGATTGACACTATCATTTCTATTACTTAGATTTGATTGGGTTTTCTTCCGAATCAGATTTATGTCATCTGCAGATTGGATTTGAAGTATGATATCTTCAGTGTCCTCTAGGTTTTGAGTAAAGAAAATGGGGGCTGGGATTTGGGATTTGATGGTCCCATGTGTCAGATCCTGAGAGGGACCTGAAGCATTACTTTGGATAATTTTAGGTGTGACATTTGATGAAATGTCAGAATGGAACACAGTTGGTTCAGGCATGGGAGTGTAGCTTTCCTCCAAACAATTGATGCAAGTGTTCAAGGTTTGCTCGGATGTTTGTGGTTCTTCATCTTGTATTTTATTAATTTCTTCACTAATTTGAGTCTCAATAGATGTCTGGGTGACTGATATTTCTTCAGATTGTTGTTGTTTAGAAACTATAGTTGGTGGGGGATTGGTAGTTATAAAGTCTACTTCGGACTCTATGGGTAAAATTGCATTGTCTATACATACCAGCTCTTGCTGTAAAGTGCTTTGTGAATATTCGCTACAGGGAGGTTTGTTGTATTTGAAATATTCTGGTGTTTGCTCTTGACAGAATATGGAATCTTCACTAGAAGCTAAGGGCTGACTGTTTAATAAATGTTGTTCCTCTGTAGGTATAAAGGCTTGCTCTGTTTTTGATTCTGTAATAGAAGCATCCAACAGATTGTCAGTGATATCTGGTAAAGCAGAATCCTGCAAAGCAATCTCGGCAACAAGTTTTGTTTTCTCATTCAGAAGAGATAAAGCATTTTCAGTAGCCCTCTGTGTGTTATGTAAATATTCTGGAAATGTTTCTTCGCAGGCCCCATGACACTTAGCATCGCCGCTCACATGTTTTGCAGATATTTCTGGATTTGACCTTGTCTCCACAACTGGGTACGTGACTATTCTCAGACTCCCATCGTCCTGTTTCCTAACCGACTTGTCCGCTTTGGATGTTCTGTTCTTAACCCCTCGTCTGTCATTTTCCATTCTTTCAAAAACTTGATGGTAAAGTGGAGCCACTATTGTCTCAAATGTATAGTGACAACCGAACGACTGTATGCTTTGTTTATCCTCTAAAAGTGTGTTGTCCATTTGATTTCTGCTGTCGGTGTCTTCAGTGCTTTCCTTCTTTTCCAAAGCACACTTTTCAAAGCATTCCCATGCCTTTTCAACAGTTTCACCAATAGAATTGTCTGACATTTGGCACTTAAAAGAACCATCCTGGCTGGTAGATGTCTCTTTATCTTGGCTGCTCTCCAACAGCTGCAAATCCACCACAGATATATGACTGCTTTCAGAGTCCAATGAGGGTGGACAAGGCTGAAATTTGGAAGTGATTAGTTCGGGGTGTGTTACTTTAATATTGGCCTTTTCCTGTGCTTGAGTTTGTGGTGCGGGAACCTGGTTTGTGTTGATGGATCTCTGTCCTTCGCTCGTTCTAGGCTCAGCCAGCAAAGAGGCGACATTTGTTTCTGGTGTCGACAGATTTAAAGGTGACTCATCTATTACTGGAACAGGAACATCCACTTTATCATTGTCTTTCTCAGTCTGCTGGAGGTCTTTTTCATCTCGTTGTGCAAAGTACTGCTGTAATTTTGCCAACCGTGCGGCTTTTCTTCGGCTTCTTCTGCTGCTGTTTCTGCTGTTTTCCTCCTGCGAATACAGGACGGATATTGGTTTGAAAAATGTTTTCAGCACATGACTTTGTTTCTAGATTTACTACATTTATATTCAAGCATTTTTTAAGTCAAGTTCAAAGGCAAAGCTCTTCAAGCTGAAACCAACCCAGCAAAATATACTGGATGGAATAGTTGAAAAACGGTGAAGTAGCTAAATGTCTGAAGTCAAATTTGTGTTAATTTTTTGTGAATCATCCAATCATCACATGAATTTATGTCAATTATTTAGCTGCAGGAAGCTCATTGTGCAATAGACAAATATGAGGGATAGAGCCATCAAGTGGAGTGTTTTTTTTTTTTTTTCAAATACATTTATTGTTTTATGGTCATAACTTGTTTAAAAAATGTAAAAACTGCGAAGTGTGTGCTTATTCTGCCTACACTGTATTCAAAACAGACAACTCAAAATTAAAAAAGGAACTGTTTTGGCAGTCATGTTAGTTGCTTTTTAGGTTTTTTAAGAAAGAAGTTTCATATAGCCGGACCTTTGGACAATTTAGTTAAATCCCCCTGTACTATAGTATAAACATATGTCCACAAAGTTCAGTATAGAGAGCAACAGGTCTTCTGTAGTTCTCATGTGTCTTGTTAAACCCAGTGGTACAGTTAATGCTTGCGATGTTTACTTAACCTCAGCAGTCACATGATAGTCTCTCAGAAAAAGGTCAGCCCATGTGACTGTGTGACAACACTCCCGTTTCTCACAGACTAGCATCTTGGAAAAAGCTGTTACTGTACATTCACTATTTATTTTTGCTGCCTAATGTATAACAGTAAAGTATCAGTGTTCAGTTATTGTTACCTTGTGAAGACCTTGTGCATTGGATCAAATGCTTGTTAGTATCCGTGGAACGCAAGGAGAGAATGCTGAGAGCATGTGCATTAGTATTTTAGTACAAGGGTAACTATATCTAAACATACTTTCAGTTGTGTGTGCTCCTCCTGTGTTTGTTCTTCTTTGATGCCCACAGGTTCAGTAACAGCAGCTATTCCGCAATTAAGGATTATTTCTAATGAGGAGATATAACACCGTCATGCACAGATATCAAACCATATAAATGCTCAGCAATCGTGTAAAATGAAGGAAAATTATACCTGGAATTTCCTCTGCATTTGAGGTAGTGCTGGTCATAGAGGAATTTCTAGGGGAAAATAAGCACATAGCATGTTTTCATAATGATATACATTTTGGGATTGGAACTTAACCAACTTAATAAAATGCTTACCACAGGCTTCTTCATATCACAACAAATCCATGTTACTTGTTTCTAAATTACACATTCCTTTTGAACAGACAACCAAATTATCTGTAGAAAAGGTTTTTAATAACGGCAATATTTTTTTGTATTAAGATGTTGGGCTACTCACCTGCTTGTTTTCAGACAGCTTTTTGGCACAAGTTTCTCATTTTCATCTTGTTCTTTTGCCTTTTCATGGCAAAACACAACATAATTCTGTCCACCATTGTTAGCCCAGAACGTTCCAAAAGGTGTTTCATATCGAATGCAGAAGTCCACTCTGGCTCCCCGCTCCCCAAAAGGAGGCACCATTGTTAGTTTGAAAGAGAAACAGTCTGTAACTCCTTGGCTTGACTCAGACACATACTCTGCCAGCAGGTCAAAGTGGCTGCTCCAGCAATCCAAAGAAGTGCGGATATAGACCAGCTTGTCGAAACACAAGTTCAGAACACGAACACTCCCTTTCAGGGTAGTTGTCCCAGGCATAAGATCCAGACTCTCCAGATCCACCTTCTGCTCTTGGACCCTATAGAGCAGCTCCTCCAGCGTCAGTGGAAGAGCAAAGAGAACCTTCAAATAGTATTCCTTGGAATCCTTAAACTCAACCTCCAGCGATTCTGCGGGATCACACGTGGACCGGGTGTCAAACTGCTTTACTGAGACCAAACTCAATCCAAAAGCATCTGCAAAAGACACTCTCCGGGAGCTGGAAGGTGGAGGCTGAGAGTCATCATCAGAGCAGGACAATGAGCTTCGCCGCCTTGGAATAGGTGATGATTTGGGTTTAATACCCCCAAGACCTAGTTGTTCATCATCACTATCCAAGGAGCAAGGCTCTGGCAGGCCCAGCAAGTTGGAGCTGCCTATGTTGAGCTCCTGCAGCTCTCCCACCACCGTCTCCATCAGACTGTTCGGACTGTTTGTGGCAGAATGATAGTTCACTACCCGCCTGGCCAACAGCTGAGAAGCAACATGCTGGGACTGAACAGATGGAATCAAGTTACTTTTGACATTGCAGCAAGAAGCCAACCCTATAAATAGAGCTCAAAAAGGACTTCAGCTATGCAGTGAATGCTCAGAAGAAATGTTGTACATAGAGCCCCCCAACATAATGTTGAGAATGTCACTGAAATTCACTTTAAAGGCTCCATTTCCACTTATAATGACTGTGTTGCTTTTTCCATTTGCCTTATAAATAGGAAATCGTTGTTTTTTATTTAGTGTATTTATCAGATTCAGAGTCAGCAGTAGAATCCAAATATTTTATGTAAATACATTTTTCACTCTAGAAATCAGGTTCAAAATACAAAAGTATTGGGACACCTGAACTTTCCTGCCATATGTGGTTATTTTCCAAACTATTGCCACAAATCTAGAGGGACACAATTGCATAGAATGTCTTAGGAGTATGCAGTATAATAACATTTTGTATTCACTTGAACTTGCTTACATTTGAATCAAGAACCAAGGTTGAAATTGTTACATGGTTTAGAGAGGAAGATCTTGAGTGGCATGCTATAGAGCTCTGACCTAAACCCTGTACACCTTTGGGATAAATTGGAACATTGTCTGCACCCAAAGCCTCCTCACCTCACCTACAGTACTTCAGTACCTGACTTTACTAACACCCTTGTGGTTGAACACAAATTTCCACAAGCACACTCCAAAATCTAGTGGAACATCTTCCCAGAGAAGTGAAGAGAATTATAAGAGCAAATTGGGACTAAATGTGGAATGTGATGCTCAAAAATCACATATCATACTTATTACCAGGTGTCCACAAACTTTTGGCAATGTAGTGTATATTGTAGATGGCATATAGCAATAAATATATATATATATATATATATATATATATATATATATATATATATACTCGGTACGTACCTCTGTTTTTCAGTCACAGTTCTGTTTAATTTCAGTACAGTCAGGTTAGGGGGAAAAATTGCAAAACACTGCAGAAAAATAGCTTGTGTTTTTTTTATTAATGTAATTTATTATATATTAAATTTGTGATCATCAACATTTGAACAGTTTACATTTTTAAAACAATTTTAAATAAAATGCCTGCTTGGTTAAATATTATGTAAAATAATATTTTATAATATTTTATAAAAAGAAAATAGAATGAAAAAGATTTATGCAATAGACTTTTTTATTTATATTGATTAAATTAAGAAATCAACTGAATTGGCACAAATTAAATTAATTAAATCAAATTAAATTAATATATAATTTTTAATTAAATAGTATACATTTGTTAGACTCCATTTGGGTAATACAATTGTGTAAGTAAGTGTGTGTGTGTGTGTGTGTGTGTGTGTGTGTGTGTGTGTGTGTGTGTGTGTGTGTGTTTAATATTTAATTTTCTAAAGATATGATCTACCTAATTGTTCTACTTATTTCAGCATACTTTTAACAAATGTCTTCATTTCTTTCATCCTTTTTCACTCACTCCCTCGACATGTGAAATTGTCAGGATTTTTTTCTTTTAAGAAACATTCTTGAAGCTGGATATAAAAAGCTAACACTGGATATAAAAAGCTAACACACATATATATGTGTGTGTGTGTGTGTGTGTGTGTGTGTGTGTGTTAAATGTAATTAACTAAAACTTGCTGCTTGATTTAACTTGATCTAATCTGGCATTAGCTAGTTCAGTTATTGAAATTTACCTCAACATGCTCCAGGATTAAAACTTTTTTCTGAGGTAGAGGCAGGAGCACTTATCCTGGAGCTTCACACCGCAGTCCTGGTTGCTAATTCATGCTAATCCCTAAACACACAAACATAGCTACAATGCAAACTATATTGTGTAGCATATAAAGGTCACTGCACTGATTGATGATGAATAGGATAATTCTCAAGGGTTTTTTTGTAAAATGTGATTACACTGAACTACAACATAAGAACAACTAGAGAAATATATTCCACTCATGGTATTGAAGCTTGTGTTGTTTTCATGTAGTGTCATGGACGATGGATTGAAACCGTTTTCATTTAGGGATTTCTTTTTAAAAACTGGTCTGTTTTTGGTGGTTCATACAAATTCATGATTCCCGATACAGTTCATGTGTCCATGGTGATAGTTTAGTGGTGGAGTTTGACAGTTGTGGTCAGTACATGAACTGAGCTGAATCTCAGTTTACATCTGCCCATTTACACAGGCGTTTCATCACCCGATGACAGTGTACAAAAATATTCAGTCTCAAAGCCCTGTTCACTGCCCATTTATAGAAACACTCAATAGAGACTGTCATGCACACTATTTTATTCAATACAATTCTAAACTTACATAGAATTACATCAATAACGTTTAAAATCAGCACAAATGATGTGTAACTAAGCTCTATCAGTTTACAGACAAGACACATGCCAAATATTTTATTTTCCACCACCCCCGATTTCTATATTGTGTGCATTTATATTGGATATTTATTTTGTCTGAAGTTTTGAGTTTTGCAGCTTCTTCTCACCGTCACATTTGACATGGCAGGAAAACAACATTAAACAGCCTATAAAAATCATGAGGTTTTCAAGGTTGGTGGTTTGAGCGTGGTTCATTTTCACGCCTAATCAACAAGCTTAAATAAGGAACAGGTGATTCCAATAACAGGATGGCACGAGAATTAACAAGATCCAGATACCCTGCCTAGTAATGGTGAAAAAAGCAGTAAGGAATATAGACAGACAAAGAGGTCAAAATCTGGGAACTTCATTGATCTGGGTTCTTTATCTGGGTTTTCATTGAATCAACTATTTCTTGATTATCATTTTTATTTTTTCACAGAAAGTCCCTTTACATTAAGAATTTGGTAGGTTTATTGAGTTTTTTCAAAATGTGAAACCTGTTTTCTAGCTTGAAAATCATCCAGAAAAATGTCTGGTCCTCTGGAACCCTTGACGTAGGTTATGTGTTCAAATCCAAGCCACAACAAGCTACCACTCCTTGACCCCTGAACAAGGCCCTTAACCCTGTTGTTGCTCAGCCGTATGAATGAGGTAAATGTAAGTCGCTCTGGATATGGGCGTCTGCCAAATGGCATAAATGTACTGGTAACCATGGTGCCTCATCAGGTCAAGACAATATCAACAATTGCGAATAATGTAACTGGTAACTTGTCATGTTACATCCTATTCTTTTTTTTATTTTTTTATGGCAACTGAATGGAGAGACACAATTTTTAACTGATCCAGACCTTTATTGAACTGGAGCACTGTAATTATCTCAGCTCTGTGGTGCGATTGTTTGCTCTGAGAACATTGTAGAAAAATACAGGTTTTGTCCCATAGCAAAAAAAATATGAGAACAACTCCTCATTTGTTGATGTTTCCACACAATTACGCATCTCGTCCCCAAAAGGTGCTGTCTCTCACCAATTTTGCACCAAAGAAAAATTTGGAAAACGCAAAAGAATTGAACGAGTTCTGACTATTTTGCAAACCTGTGTGGACAAAATCGATTTACTGAATTGTTCTGAAAAAAATCTTTAGAAATCTTAGTTAAGATAGTTTAAAAATGAATGATCCACTTTGGCTTGTCTTCGTTTGTGGTGTGTGTTGATCCTCTCTTCAGCTTAATACCTGCAAAAACACTTTGCATCAGAGAATGATAACAGAAATGCACTATAATGCATGTGTGATGAGTATTGTATTCATGTTATAGATACACTACATGCACAAAAGTTTGTAATCCATACTTTTTGCAATCATCCTTTTTGACCGTCCCATTCCAAATATAGTCCCCATTTGCTGTTTGAATAACTGCCACTATTCAGGGAAGAGGTTCTACAGTGTGCTTGTAGAGATTTGCACTAATTCAGCTATAAGGTTGTTAGTAAAGTCAGGTACTGATGTAAGTGAGAAGGTGAGGATCTCTGGGGTGCAGCCAGTGTTCCAATTCATCCCAAAGGTGTTCAATAAGGTTGAGGTCCACTTCAAACAATGTACTGTAGCAGGCTTTGTTTACAGGGGCATTGCCATGCTGGAACAGGTTTGGATCTCGTAATACAAATGAAGAGAAAATTTTATGCTACCACGTCCAGAGACATCCTATGCAATTGTGTGCTTCCAACATTGTGGTAACAGTAACAGGGGAACAAGCAAATATGACTGGAAAAGTCAGATTTCCCAATACTTTTGTCCATATAGTGAAGGGGTGTCCAATCTTTTCCACAGAGAGCCGGTGTGGGTGCAGGTTTTCATTCCAACCAGTCAAGGGCTACACCTGATAGTTATTTAAAATGAAAATCATTAGATTTAAACAGGTAGAATTTTGGCGAGGACTTGTTCGGTTGGGATGAATACCTGCACCCACACTGGCACTTTGTGAAAAAGATTGGACACCCTGGTACAGTGTGTGCCATATGATTTGACACAATGATGCCAACAATCCTAAGGACCTGCAGTCAGACCAGTGCATTACAAATAATATTGCACATGACTTATCTAAAAATTTGAAAGTGGATAATGATTCGATTATTTAAAATAGTAACGAGTGTAATTTTATTTACCTTTAATAGCTCGGCTTAAAGGGGCCGTTCTTGTTCACACCTATGTACTTGGCCTGCTCGTCTGTGAGTTCAGTTAGGTGCGTATCAAAGTTCTGGAGGTGCAGAAGTGCTGCATACTCGTCTGAAAGTGCAGAGCACAGCAACGAGATGGTTTGCACTAGAAAACATAATGAAGGCTATGACTATTAAGTGTGTGTCTTACCCATTCTTTTAGGAAATGAATAGATGTCTGGTCTGTAATGTCCCTCTGGTGCACTAAACAACTCAATCAATGCTAAAATCTAAATAAGAAAAGATTTGTTGTTTGTTTTTTTTTTTAGTTCTTCTCAACATAGTGAACAAGATTTAGGGAGTAATATCCTATGCACACACCTGAGTAGTTTCTGTAATGGACAACACAGAAACAGGCACAGCAGCGCAGCTCAGGTTAAGAAGACGTCCCTTGAATCACATATATCACAGAGTTACATTAATATTTTCACTTAAGTTTTTTAATTTTTAATTTTTTTTTACACATAATATGTTTTTTTTTTGTCTTTGTTTTTCTAGACAATGCACTCTCACCTCTGCCAGTAGCACTATGGTTTTGCCATCTGGCCAGACGATGTGATCCACATGCGCTCGTACATGTTGCCATCTCAGCTCCGGGGTCCTCAGACTGGCCTAAGAACAGAACACATATTCAGGCAGCTCATCAGTGATCAACTCCATAAGCAGCAATACCTAATGTGGCTTCTTTCTTCTTTCAACAATTACTTTGTCATCTTTTTTTTATTTATTATTTTACTGCCGCTACAAATTCCATTTCATGCTGCTACACATTTCATTACTCTTAATATATACTATAATATGTATATTTATTAATATTTCTTATCTTTATTTTTTCTTTCATCTTTACTTTGATCTTTTACTGTGAGCAACTGCAAAAAAAAAAGTTTCCCTATGGGATCAATAAACTATTTTGATTCAGATTCTGACATCTCAACTTTAAGATGTAATATATTTTCAAAGAAATGTATTATCAGTTTAATGGTAATGATTGTATTTAACAATGAATCCAAAAAGGCTACACACCCTGAAAAAAATCACCATAAATAAATAAATATCAGATGTTTTTTTCACCTTTCATGTGATTTAGCAGCCAAGACTTATTTAACTAGAATGTAGAAAAAGTAGACACATAAACATCATGCTGCCACCATCATGCTTCACTGTGGGTATGGCGGTTATTTTGGGTGACATTTTGTCATGCAGTTTGGTGTGATTTTGACAGGTTTAAATGTTTTCCCCCCCATTCCTTGTAATAACAGTGTGATGTCCCATTATCTCCTCTTGTTGACCTTGCTGATGATACATTTAATGTTATTTTCTGCTCCTCTCTTGATCAATATCTTTGCTCTATAACATTACAGGTGGAAAACCTCAAAATTAAACAGGAGTAAATGGACTTTTTATATCCACTGTGTGTCCGCCTGTAAAAATCAAAGGTTCTTACCACGTCAATCTCTGTATTGGAGTGGCCCATGTTGCACACGATACAGCTGCTCTTCAGCTGATCCATGTGCTCTCTTGTAACTACATTTTTATTTCCTGACAACGCAAACATCACAATACTGCTTGAGCTCAAGCAATATAATAAAAAATTCACTAAATAACCACTTTATATAAACAATTTGTAAAACTGCAGCTGTCAAAGTGTATTGAGAAAGTTACCGGTGCAGGTGATAACTATGTCCACCACTCTGATGACCTCACTCAATATGACCAGTTGAAAACCATCCATGCTAAGTGAGAAAAGCAAAGGTATGAATGTATGTATACATGAACAGTCAACTCCAGAATTATTGAAATAAGTAAAACGTTACATATATAAAATGTTTTAGTTATTAATGGTCATTAATAAAACACTATGAAGAGATGTGCAGGTTCATTTGTTTTATTTTTACTTGTGTAATAATCATTGTTATTTGTTCAGATACATTGGGGACAATAATTTGTACATAAAATACCATTAATATGTTGAGTCTGGTTTTACTAATAATAAACATAAATTTGCATAAAGCATCCATATTTGTTGATCGGGTTGATTAAAGTATTGTACACTTAAAATTTAAGGTAATCACATGACACTTGACATAGCTTATATAAAAATGCCCATTTCCACTATCAGGACAATAATTAGGAGGTTCCAGTCAAATGTTATAAATTATCCCAGAAGAGGTCGTGTGTAAAGCTGAACACTGGAAAAAGATTTCGGGTGGCCCTAAAATCTCCAAGGAACACAGCTGGGGAATTGCAGAAGTTAGTTATGTCTTGGGGTTAGAAATTCTCCAAAACAACAATCTAATGTGAAATCAACACAAGCTGTTTGGAAAGTTTTCAAGAAAACAAAGATCCCTACTCTTAAAAAAAAACGAAACAAAAAATATTAATGGATTGCAACCAAATAGCAACTTAACCACAGATATCAACCTCAGTGATATAAACTCACTAAATATATTCTTTTATATAATAATTTCTTCTCTTTTTGACATTATTAGAAGTTGTGTATTACCAAGCCTGTAGTGCACACAAAGGGTCGATTTCTGTCACATATACAACTGCTTTCATCCCTTTCAGAGCAGCGCAGCAACCTTTTCCCACCTACACACACACACACACACACACACACACACACCCACACACACACACACACACACACACACATATATATATATATATATATACACAGTATATACACACACATGAGTATAAAAAAAGAAATACTTATTCCTGACTTAGTCATGCAGGATTTTTTACCTCTCCATATCCGCAGACAACCACCTGCTTTCCACCCAAAGTCAGAGCAGTAGCCCTCTTCAAACTGCGAAACAAGTAGTGGAACACATTGGACAATAAAAAACAAAAAACGGCCTGTTACCATATGCATTTATTAAAAGTAACAAATCAAAGCATTTACGTAAATATAATTTAGAATTCTTATAAATCTGATAAAACAAATAACAATAAAAGGTCAAAGTCTCAATGGAGCAATAGAAGGCAACAAAATGTTGCCAATATTTTCCAGATTTATGGCAAGTTAAAGCTATTCAGTGGAAACTATAATATGAATAATTAAAATGTTAGATGATGGTAATAATGGTAGTGATTGAGACTGCATACTCGTCTTCCTTTCCAGGTCAATTCAATTCAAACTTTATTCTCTCGCAGCTGAATACGAAGGCTTTTTGCGGTTTAGGGATTAGAATAGAATAGCCTTTATTTGTCACATATACATTACAGCACAGTGAAATTTGTTCTTCGCATATCCCAGCTTGTTTAGAAGCTGGGGGTCAGAGCGCAGGGTCGGCCATGATACGGCGCCCCTGGAGCACAGAGGGTTAAGGGCCTTGCTCAAGGGCCCAAGAGTGGCAGCTTGGCGATACCGGAGCTTGAACCCGGAGCTACCACTCCCCAGGTCTGAGAATGATTAGCACTCCAGTCTTACCCATGCACTATCGATTCCTTGCAGCAATAATAGTTGTCAAACTTTTGCTTTATCAGTGACTCGTTAGCATTTATTGCTGGACAGCAAAGATTCCCAGTCTTGCACATTCCATATAACCTAAAGAAAAAAAGTTACTGTGGCTGTTTGAAAAGTAAATCAGTGAAGCTCTTCAGATCTGTGAAATGCAAATGTGTGTAGAAGATACCTATGAACACCATTAACACTTTCTTCAACAATCCCCCTGATGTTCTGGAAGAGCTGTGGGTATTTCTTATAGATCCTGTATGTCATGTCTCCACCATCATCAAGAATCTAATAGAAAAGAACTTTTCCTAAGAGCAACTTCTAAAATCATTTAGCATTGATTAAAAAAAATATCTGTATATTTATATTATAAAATAAATGTTTAATTAAATAATTTAGAAGTATATAATATGTTATGTAATATGTACTGTATGTTGCTTTAATTATTTTATGCTCATTCATTTTTTTTTTTATGTTTTGCCAATTTTATTTCTTTATATTTCTTTATGGGTATTTTTTTACACTGTAAATCACTTTCATATCATTATTATTAATTATTTATTATTATTCAAAAAATAAAGGGATAATAATAATAATTCTAATAATTATAATATAATGTATTTAAGTGAATATTAATATAATTAATATTATTTACTCAACACTGCAGTAAAGTTATAATAATAATATACATATTATTATATAATATATTTATAATATAATAATAAATTGATTGATAGAGATACAAATAAAAAAACAACTGCAAATAGACATCTTTTTCTATATTGGTGCTATATTGTTATTTTAAAAAAAACTATTTTAATAAACATTTTCTTTACCATGTTTGGCTCCCAGCCTTCCACATTAACACAGCGGTCTATACACCAGAAGTAATCATCCTCTGATTCTTTTTTCCATGCAAAAACAGGAACACCTGCCAAACACACACACAAAATCTGGAATCAACGTTTATAGATCTGATCAAATGACAACTGAAGGTTTGAAAACATTCTCAGTGGATCACTTTGTAAATATCCTATCACACTTTATATCTCTTAGATCAGTTCTAGACCACTGGAATCAGGAAACATGTCTGCCATTTCATCACAAAGCCTCCTGTGGCTAAATTAGGGATGTAACCAATGTCATCACATCAATGGCGCAATTGCTTTGTTTATAGCAAGTCAATTATTTCAAACTAATTCTTACAAATTGACTGTACAATTTACTGCACATTACTGTACATCTATAATATAGTATATATTACTGTAGTTATTAGTTGCAACTCTCAGATCTCTGGAATCTTAAGTAATGTTCAAAAACAGAAAAGAACGGATCACTAATCTTTGTATAGAAGTCATTAGAGTGCATGGGCCGAACGGAGTCACTGACTACTGCTTCCTTTGAAAAATCAATCCTCAAAAAGTCTTTCCATAACATTGCTGATTCAGAGTGCGAATAAAACCCTAATCTTGCCTTTCCTTTATATATCATCTAGTTTTAGAATCTATAGATAGGATAACAGTTTAGAAGTGGTACATTAATAAATAAATGCATCTGAGTTGATTTTGTTGATTTAGAAAACTAACACAACAGATTTATAAGAAAACTCTAATTCCAGATATATACACACTTTACGGACAAAAAGTTTGTGGACACCTGACCACAAGATTTGTATGTGCTTTTTTTAAACATCCTAATTCACATTAATACATTTGTTATAATAACCTCCACTCTTCTGAGATGTTCCACTGAGATGAAGGGTTTTTAATATAGTTGAGGTCAGAGCTCCATAGCAGACCACTCAAGACCTTTCATTCCAACCCGTGTAAACTATATCTTCATGGAGCTGGCTTTGTGCACAGAGGTATTGTCATGCTGGTACAGGTTTGGGTAAAGGAACATTTGAATGCTACCTCATCCAGAGATATCCTATACAATTTGGTGCCTCCAACTTTGTGGTAACAGTTTGGGGAGGCAGCACATACTTTTGTCCATATAGTGGATATGAATTTACATTCGTGTCACTGTCTGAAACATTTAAAACCATTAAACCTTATCTTATAACACATCTCTGCTCAGTTAGAAATCTAGTACGAGTGAATGATTCGGTCCTTACCGGCCTCTGCAAGAGCTGCGGCTACGGTATTCTGGATAGAGTAGATATTGCAAGAGGCCCAACGACACTCAGCCCCCAGTGCAGACAACGTCTCTATCAGCACCTGGAGAAAGACTGTATATTACCACTAAGAATATTTCTATCTCTATATAATTTATAATCTATAAATCTATAATCTGTACAGAGATTTCATTCACTAAAAATGAACAACCTCTGTATTGCACAGTTTTTGCGCTCTTTATATTTGGGAAATGAACTGGTGGTTGTCATGAACGAATGTATTACTTTGGGAAAGGTACAGGAATGAACACTTACAGCCATGTGTAATGTGATATGAACACAGCCCACTATTTTAGCCCCCGCCAGTGGCTTCTGTACCTGGCCTGCCTTTCTCAGCATCATCAATGCTGGCATGTCTACCAAAGTAAAGCATATGAATCAGTATCAGTCATCACAGACATACCATACACATACACTCTAAAAAGAGAGGCAATAAAAATAACCCAATCTGGATCAGTTTGGTAACCAATTGTATCAAGCCAGCATGGGGGGTGTTAACTAGTGTTGGGAAGATCGGATCATTTCAGTGACTTGGTGTTTTAAATTTCGTTCATCAAAATAAACAAATCTTTTTTTTTTTTTTGTCATTTATTTCATTTCATTCTTGTAATCATTTAATCCCATTCATAGCATATATGGGAGACACGTGAAAAAAGGACGAACGATTCGGACCAGAGGACTCTTTAGATAAACCACTGAATTCTGTTTCCTGTGTAATGCATTGCATAGCGTATACGGGAGTCATGTGCTTAAAGAACGAACAACTCGGACTAGAAGAGTTGAGAGGTCGAAACTACTCGATTCTGTAACCTGTACATGACCTACGGAGATTTCGCGCCGCTTTGCTCATGCATGTCCAGTAGGAAATGAACGAATCGCACTTTGAGACTAATCGTTCTTCTGAGTCACAGTAAAGACTTCAAAATAAACGAATCGTTCATGAACGTCCATCACTAGTGTTAACCAGATGAAGTTGACCCAGGATGCGGTGAGTAAACCTGTGGGTACAAATCACTTAGATGCCATAATTATAGATTACATGTTATGTTAGAAATGGCAACAATTTTCGAGCAGTACTTTTCTCTATACAAATGAAGCATTAGAACCGAAATATAATAATTCAGTATCATTTCATTCACATTTTGAAATCATGAGCAGTAAATCTGACGTGAATTGTTTGGACATGCTATCTTATAATCCGAGACAATCCATTTTTTTTTTTTTTTTGCCACACTGGCCATCAAGCCATTATAAGTTATAAGTTAGTTGCATAAATAATGTGTAGTTAATGCAGAAATATCTTGGCGCAAGGTATGAGTAAAGTATTTTAAAAGATAACTGTTTAAATTGACTAAATAGGAAATAAAATGATTCCTGTACAGCTGTAACACATAAGCATTAAACACATTATGTAAAGTATTTTTCGAGCACAGCACAATACCTTGCTCTGCCATTTCTATTTCTCTGCGACCGTACGACGCCTGCTTGATGTCCTTAACGCAGAAGTCCTTATTCCCTTGAGAGTTCATCTGCTCTATGTCTCGAGGTGAAGTCTCATCTTCAGAGCGTACTTGGGGTCGAGAGGAAATGAGAAAGAATTAACCTGCACATAATGGTACTGAGGAGACAGACCCTGGATAAGATAATACTTTCATACAAAATTTGAATTATTGTATCGTATGTCTTGTGTGGAGTGCAAAGTCTGATAACGGTACCTGAGCTCTGGCCGTCAGTGGAGGTCAATGAGTTGGAGACCGAGCAGCTGCCCATCTTAGTCAGTGTCTTGTTAAACTGCTGAGGCTGCTCTGTTACCTGGGTTCATCAAGTAGGAAATAAGAGCTGAGTTAAAATAATGCCATTTTACTATTCTCGATTTGTTCTGATATGCTAATGAGATTAAATAATAATAATAATGATAATATTAATAAGGTGTGCTTTTTTATGTGATTGAGGTGATTAAATTAAATGAATAATTTCACATTCGTTTTAGTGACTAAACTGGATATTCTTTTTAGACAATGTTTGTAAAGCTTGACTATTCATTAAAATGCTTCTCTCTTATTTTTTTGTGTAAACTGTAAAGATAACATTTCATGACTACTTCAGGAAATGTCTGCATTTCTCACCCTAAAATAACAGGAATCTGCTGTGTAGACACTTACAACAGCATACTGTCTCAAGCAGCATGTACCTATGTGCAGTTCTCAAACCAGTCGAACATGAAACGTGATCCGGAATGAAAAGTGAATGAAATTATTTTGGATTTGTCAATGCAGGTACCAAGGTCATTTTTTCATTTTAGTCTTTGTTGTATTTACTGTATTCAGAGACTCTGTCCTGTCACATGGGGACATTTTCAAAATGTCCCACTCACGCACCAGATTGGCCTTTACAGTTTTTCATTTTGTAAAAGATTATCTCAGTGACCTTGACTTTCTTGTTCTTTTGTGACATGCTGACATGCAAAGCTGAATGTAATTTTAGGTTATTGAAAGCAGATTTTTGACCCTTTTCCATTTAGAGGACAAGTTCAGATATACATTTTTCAGTTACTTATTAAAAGATTTTCCAATTAGTTTCACAACAGTTTTAAACAGTAAGTACTAAAAAATTTGTTCAGTTTAAAAGCATGGAAAGTTTTCCAAAGCATGAAAAAGCATGGTGCTAAGAACTGAATCCAAACTTATGGAAAGCCGCATTATACAAAAAACAGAAAAGGAAAAAGGAAAGAAAACAGAGCAAAACAAAGGAAAACTGTAAAACAAAACAAAATCAAAACAAAGGAAAACAAAACAAAACAGCGAAAAACTAAACAAAGGAAAACAAAACAGAGCAAAACAACATAGTACAGAGGCAAAAAACAGACAGAGCAAAACAAAAAACAAAACAAAACAGAGCAAAACAAAATAAAACAGAGC
>JAAIIK010000128.1:2447405-2461499 GCA_014706435.1 Silurus glanis
AACAGAGCAAAACAAAATAAAACAGAGCAAAACAACATAGTACAGAGCAAAACAAAATAAAATGAAGTCAAACAAAACACCAAAGCAAAACGGTAAAAGAAAACAAAACAGAGCAAAGCAAAACTAAAACTAAACTAAATAATAAAACAAAACAGTAAACCAAAACAAAACAGTAAAACAAAAAAATAAAACTTAGTTAAACCAAACAAAAGAGGAAAGCAAAGTAAAACAAAACAAACCAACAATCTTTGTTTAATCTGTTAACTCGTAAACATGGTCACTGTCAATGTACCCATCAACATATTGACCATATATCACCTACTAAACAGATAAACCACATGCAGTTATGTTTTTGCACATAAGTGTTTACCCCCTTGAACTTAATCTCATTTTCTAATGTTATAAACTGAAACACCTGGATTAGATTATGTATTGAGTTGGCCCCGGCCAATGGCTCAAATGCTTGACACTCCTAAAAAACACATTGTAGGTGCTGAAAAATGTTTTCAACAATGAAACATTCTGAAATAATGATTAAACCATTATTATTATTATTATTTTTAATTAGATTGATTAAGTTAGACCAATCTCTAGTGTCCCCTAAGTGTCAGTTCAGTCTAGCCCCTCATTAACTTACTTTGTCTGTATGTGGATGGTCACTGACAGTCCTGTCACTTGATGGAGATGATTCTTTAGTGCTGTACAAGTATGCCGAGCGACGAGATTTTGCTGCCTCCAACATCTGCAACAACCGAGCAATGACCGATGGTACAGAATCTCCATCTGTGGTCTTCTGATTAGACAAGGACTCTCTCTCCATTCCATTATTGAGTGTGATCAGTGGTCCAAGCTGTAAACTGTTCTCCATGTTGTCTACCTTGCTGTCTTCAGACATGAGGCTGACAGTTGGCAGTTGTGAAACTCAGGCAGGTGTACTGTCTTCTCACATACTAGGACTGTGGGATGTTCATAAATGCTACCTTCATGACAAATGAATGGAAAAACACCAGGCATATGGGTGAGTAAAGGGTGAAAGTTATCACTGAGTCTCCAATGACTGTTTGCTGCATTGACAGTAAATAAAGACTCTCTCTATGTGTATGTGTGTTAAGATAATGGGGATGGGTTTTTTTTTTAAACAGGGGTGAGTGATTATTTAAAAAGTAATAAATCATTTATCTGGAAACACCAAAGTGTCCTCTACTGTATACAAAGTGCTCTATGTGTAATTTTCACTATGTATCATCAGTCATGGATTTTTCACTGCAATTAATACAGTCTGCTACAATGGCTTAGGACCACAAATGTTTGCCTTTCAACACCCCTCAGTGAAAAGTTCACTGAACAGTACACCTGAACATTGATAAAACTATGATAAAGGGACATTTGGAGTCACTCAGATGAGAATGAGTTCCCTTTCTGAGTCTGGATCCTCTCAAGGTTTCTTTCTAACACCATCGCATGGAGTTTTTCCTTGTCACTGTTGCCACTGGCTCACTTATTAGTTTTAAACTTATAGGTAATAAACTTGTAGGTACTATAAGTTTAATTTAATATAAATGTAAAATGTTTTAACTGTGATAATGTCAAATAAAAATAAACTTGGATTGAATTGAATAAAATTTAATCAAGCCGATTTCTGTACAGTCGGGAATATCTGGAATTTCTACATGCTAAATATTGATTATATTTAGAGATGCGAAGTATTTTAGTACAAATACTTTGTTACTGTACTTAAGTAGATTTTTATGGTATCAGTACTTTACTTCACTGTTTATTTTTTGGACAACTTTTTACTTTCACTCATTAAATTTCTTTTACACAAATTTCCGTACTTTCTACTTCTTACATTCTCAAACCAGACTCTTTACTTTAGTTTTGCATGATTAATATTTTTTCTTCTCATTGTGCACCATCAACCCATTTCTAGTCATTGCGCAGCCTTTTCAGTTTATCAGTGGTGTATCATTTCCTGGCTTTCACGCACTGTAGACGTAGGCTAGTTTACAAAGCTAATAACAAGCAAGGAAGAAGACAACTAGAAGTATGGCTGGGGTGGATGAGACAGAGGGAGTCGGATTTAAACATCATCTTTTCTCTGCTTGGGTTCTATATAGTGGTTGTTCAGCCTGGATACATTCATTAGGTAACAAAATGAGACGTTTTTTTGTATTAATATATTTAATATGATGGGAGGTCCAGTTACCAGCATGACACTAAAACAGGTAGTAGTAATGGCTACTTTTTACTTAACTACATGTCAGAGCCCAAACTTCTTTATTTTAACTTGAGTAAAAAAGTGTAGTCAGTACTTCAACAGAGACTTTTAAAACATGAGTATCTGCGAGAACACATACTGTCATGTATTTAGCTCATTGCTGAGAACATGAAGTTAAAGTTCGAAGGCTTTCAAAGGGAATTACCATGACCAGAATCAAACACTTGTCAAACAATTAATACATTTCTTTGTTTATTAAATCCAAATGCTGTCCAGATGCAGGTTTATCTGGGGAGCTCAAAGCTAAAAATAAATGACTATATTCATATTCAAAATGTATATATATTTATTAATGTTGGAAAAGTTAACATTTAAAGGTGCATGTTTCTAGGTACATGTACAACAGCTTCTGGTGAAATGATATTTCGTTGCTGCTTTGCACCTTGCTGCCTTGCTGTTCAATTTGACTTTGAATTGACTTACATGTTATCGCATGCTAAGTACCTGACAGGTACATTTGCGTTGTGAGGGTTATTGCAATAATGGACAAAACACCGAATGTTTCTTAAACATAGTAACAAAACAGATTTCAGGGTTTCTATTGTTGTTTGTTGCTGTATATCTTTTATTGGCCCATATTCATCCTTGTCTCTTTTACTTTTCAAAACATGGCAGTATGTATATGCACTCGCAATTTACATGTGTTCCCTATAAATCTCTATTTGAATCTGTAGTGCTTTTCAGAATATATGTTAAAGATGCCAACTGAGGAATAAAGTAACGATCCTCTGTGTTAGCTGTATTTGGCAAAACAGTTAATGAAACAACATAACCTCATGTTGGGTTTACACAAAAACGAAGTTGGGATATTGGCTACACAAAGCAAGACATCACCCGAGGTTAAAAGCAGTACTTGTGCTTTAGTACATTGTTGCGTTTAAAATATTGCTGATAGACTTTTTTTTTTTTTTTTTTTTTTTTGACCTGGGGTTCCTCCAAACAGTGATGTAAACAATCACTGGCACTTTCAGAAGTTCAATATTATATTAATAATGAAAACCTTGACAAAATAAAATCAGGAAAATAAAATCTCATTCATTAGATCAGGGGTGTCAGACTCATTTGCACAGGGGGCCAAAACTCCAAGCACACTTTAGGTCACGGGCCGAACAGGATAAACATTTATTGAACACACTAAAACTCGCTCCACTAATAAGACACGCGTGTTTACCGGCAGTTTCAGTAAACATATACTCAGAATCCTATCGGTTTTGAAAGGCTCTGTTCTCAGAATCAACTTTTCTCTTCGCCACTGTGAGGGGCTTCACAATAACTTTACAATAGGGTTAAATACATCAACAGAAGCTCGACTTGATAGACGCTGGAATGTTCCCAGGCAGTCTAGCGTTCGGTAAGGCAGCTGAAGCGCTGCATTATGGGATCTGTATTTTGTGTTATCAGTGCTCCATATTGCCGGGCCATTAATAACAATAATAATAGATCTATATAAAATGATCTCTGAAATGGGCCTGAGTTTGACACCCCTGCATTAGATTTTCAAAAAATCAGGCTTTAATCTCGCAGAAACAAAGTCAGACCGTTCTATGGAAGTGTCTGAAGTCACAGCAAAAACACAGCCTTTTTATACTCTTTCTTACAGCCTAGATAACAACTCTTTTTGTCAACGCTTACCTCATCTGCCACCATTATCTTAAAACATTTCAGTACTTAACATTCAAATAACATAATGGTGGCAAGTCCCTTTCCATCTTTGATTTTTTTTAATTATCAAAAGTAACAGGTTTTAACCAGATTTAACCAGATTCAGCATGGTCTGACCATGACCTTCAAATATGATGTCATTGCACCTGCACTGGTAGAGACTAATGCTAGACACTAATGCTGCCACACATTTGCACACATTAATCGCTTACTGTGGATATATTAATTAAAATGAATCACTTTCTTTGGTTATACCGATGAATAAAAATGATCAAAAGTAATAGCAATAATAAAAAGTAAACAAAACAAATGACAAAAGTATGAATTTACAGTAATCCCCCGCTTTACCGCGGTTCGAATTTTGCGCTTTATCACGGAATTGCATTTGCCACGTAACTAATTAGTTTGGTTGATTTTCCCGGTCTCTCGCGGACAGCACGATAGACCAAAAATCTTATAGGGAATTGTTTTCATGGAGTTTTATGTAGAAATAATGATTATTAATTATAAAATGAAGTAAAATGTAAATACAGTACAGTACTGTATACATAAAATACATTTTTTTAAACGTAACCACCGCGATAAACGGGGGATTACTGTATACCGTATATTTCCTTCCTTCTTCCTAGTAGCTTGGTCCTGGGGGGGCGTTGTTTTCGTTTCACTGTGTACTGCACTGTATATTGTTGGAATGACAACAAAAACCTACTTGACTTGACTTAAGATGCTTCTGTATTATTTTCAATTTAATCGAACCAATCCAGAAAACTGGTAACAATGTCTTTCCCAAATCACAGTATTATTAGTGGTGCTTGAAAACCATCACTGTTATAATCTTTTATTATTGTAATTATTATTCATCCTAGAAAATCTGTACTTGTGTGTGTGTGTGTGTGTATGAAGTGATTTTAAAATGTTCATGTACAAAAAGACAAAAAATGATATTTAAAATTCTTTAATTAAAAAACATTGATTAGTGATTCAGTCAGTACTTTGGACTTAATCTTGACTGCCAGTCCAGAGACACATCCACACATTGAGATGAGGGTGTAGTCCAGAGTCTGAGGATGTGTTTTAGCGGTTAATAGTCTTTCCATCTCTTTTCAACAAAAAGTATTTTCATTCCTTTGAGAGAGGAATTTGGCTTTGCTCAACCTCACAAGTGGTAAATATGTGATGGACTTTGCCTTTGATCAGTTTGGTCCACTGGTGCTGACTGAAAGAAACTGAAGGCATCCAGATGCTACTGAACACGTTTTTTTTTTCTCTCTACTTTTTCCTCCAGTATTAGTGAAGCAACAGAAGTATTGCCATAGCTTTGTGACTGAGACTGGCTTTGCTCGACATTTTGTGTTGTTAAAAGCAGCCCTTTGCAGATTAAGACAGAAGGTGTGCTCACAGACATTAACCTGTTAGCCTTCGCCACCTCTTTTGGGACTCACAGCTGAAAATGCCCTACCTAACTTTAAATGTTAACACTTCCTGATAAAAGTGGGCTACATACACAATTTAAACGGGTGATTACTTTATTTTTCCCACATTTTTTACATCCAGCATTAGTGAAGGGAATGAGGTGCATTTACAGTATTTGGCAGATGCCCAGAGCGACTTACATTTATCTCATTTATACAGCTGAGTAGCTATGGGGTTAAGGGCCTTTTTCAGGGGCCCAGGAGTGGCAGCATGGTGTGGCTGGGATTTGAACTTATGACCTTCGGATCCAAAGCCAAACTAATGAACTTTACACAGGCTTTAACGAAAGACAGTGTCTGTTACACGGCTTGTATCTAAACAGTAGCCTACCAAGAAAGTCATTGTGCACGGTCTTCCTCCTTCCTTTCACAACTATTTCTCTAGAGAGTTTATCTTTTGGCATCGTCGTGCGTTAAAAAAATCAAGCGCTCGATTTAATATAAAGAATTTCATTGGTTTATCTGAACCCGTTCGGCAATTTAATTGGTCTAATGTTTTGGTGCTCAGTTTTTTGTCTTGAAGCTTGTGAAACCGGGAAAAACCCCGGAAAAATCCATAAATTAGCCGCTTCATTGTTTAAGCCGCGGGGTTCAAAAAGTGGGAAAAAAGTAGCGACTTATAGTCCGAAAAACACGGTACATTACTTTAGGCCTGAAAACAAAACAGGGTGCTGAGCTTTGCATCCAAAGCCTTTTATGTAATATACAGCTGTATTGCAAATGTAGAACGCACACTTCGAATGGTCTTAAATGACTTTTATTTACACTTGCAACAACTGGGAAATAAATGTTATTTTTAATACAAATTAAATAACATTATAAAGTAAATATCTTAGTGAAATTTACACAAATCAAAAGGTATTTTTATCTGAAGTGCTGTAAAAAAAAAAAAAAAAAAAAAGAAAGAAAAGAAAAAGTCGAGTGTGTATGAGAAACCACATTAGTATGAATATCTGCGATGCCTTCTGAAACACAAATGCTCTTGTCCTTGAGGAATCCCTGCGAGAATATACTTTGTTTTATGAAAAACATGATTACATAAGTATCGCTCTTATTCTCAGCAGAAATAGAGCCTCTAATGTTTGTGCATTTCCAGTGCAGAAGAACTGAAGTGTACTGGGAGGATTTTAGTTGGCACTGCCTCCGTTCTTAAGAAGTTTGTTCAGCACACTGGTCTGCTTTAAGGCCTTCAGGCTGGAGATGTCCTCGGCGAACACGGGGATGTCCGAGTTCTGTTCGGCTCCATCACACTCACCCTCATCGTCGGACAGAGCCGTAAGAAGGGCGTCGTTCTCGTACGTCGGGAAATAGTACCTTCCAACAAAAAGCGGCACAGGAACTTAAATCAAATCTAAAGCATCCTATGTAACGTTGTGCCTACAATTTTGTGGCAAAAAACACATGTGGCTGTAAAAGTACGGTGTCCCAATACTTTTGTCCAGACTATGAACACTCACCAGCAACAATCTCCTCAACACCTTCCAGCTTTATTTTGCATTTAATAACAGGTTTTATAAAATCATGATTAAAGGTTTTTCTTCCTTTTTTTTTTTTTTTTTATACGTAAAATAAACAGTAGAGTTGCAACATCAGACTACAGGAGTGTTTCAAGAAAGTGCTTGGATTGGACACTACCATGCTGTAGATAATTAGAAAATCTCAATTCATTTGTGCAGAATGGTCTCCATTCTAACATTTGGCAGAAGAATAAAGAAAACAAAAAGATGACCTCACCTTTTATTCTGTTTCTAATGTAAACACATGCTGAACTTTCGTCTGTCGATTTGAACCTTAACAACGTCCATACCAACACTTTCTGCTATTGTCTGCGTTCAGTGTTAAAGGTGAGGCCCTGGATTATCACCAGGTAACAGTTTGATTGTTTGATAGCACAGAAAAGCTTGTCATGTTGTAGAGAAACCGGAAAGAGCAGCGCTGCAGGCTTACATTTACGGCACTTAGCGCACGTCCTTATTCAAGCGACGTACAAAAGTGCTTTGAGTCTCTATCAATGAATAAAGCAACACTGGTTCGCTAGATTACAAACTTAAGATACCATTGGCCTGCAACTCTTGTTTATTTGATGCTTTACTCACTGTGGTTGGTCCCAGTGTGTGCTGTCCGGAAGCTGCGTCACATGACCGGCCTCCTTTAGGTGCTGCACCACTTCCTCTTTGGTTCGGAACTTCCTCTGGCAGCCGTAACAGCGGCACTGGTGGAGCTCACGGCGGATGTAGTTCACGAGTTTGACTTGCTGGTAAAACTTCAGGTCTGGACGGGAATCAATAGGACAAATGACGAGCTGCATTTCTTGTGGCAACTCTGCACTATAAGGATTCGAGTGATGAGATTGTACTTACTGAGATCTGTTTTTAATTTATGGAGATCAAATTGATGAGCTTCCTGTAACAAAAAGAAAGAAAGCATGTTCTGATTTAAAACTCAGTAACAAAAATGGTCACTTCCATAATAACGGATTACACAGGAACATGCAGTTGGAAGTGTCACGATCCGATTCTGTGAGATTATTTATTTATGTAATTGTATTGTATGGACGGTGTTTCTACTTCTAGCTCGATATCACTAAAGCTGTAACATGCCTTTTTTTGATAAATATTTTTTTGGGGGAATTTCAGGAAAGATAGCCATAAGCAGGTCAATTGTTTAATTAACGAATAACAAATAATGCAATTATTTACATAGTCATGTGGCAGAGCAAAAGGCACTAACCCTCAAGGTTTTTATTCCATACAAAACATACAGTATCTGAAACATTCTGATCCCAAGTGAATTCAGAATGAACATGGTGTGTGTATGTTGATCATAACCTGCATGTGAGAGTAGATCTGGTCCATGGTTTCCTCCTGCTGCTCGCAGAACAGACACACAGCACACACCGGGTGAGCCTGCCAATCAGACCAGTCACTGCACACAACACAGCTGCAATGAAATCTTACAAAGGTGGCAGCTGAGCGTATGATTAAAAGTACATGCAGGAAATCTGAAATAAAGTCTAAAGGAGGCTCTTACTCATCTTCATCCTCCAGGAGCTCCCGGTCATCCTCAGACTGCACTTCCTCCCAGGTCTTCCCCAGCTCCTGCACATGTTTTGTATATTATATATATTAACACACTGTATTCCAAATTATTATGTATGGAACATTTTAGCAGGATTTTTTTTAGATCCATTTACAACCGTTTTTTATGTTTGTTTTCTCATATATTTTGAAATAACTGTTATCAATCTCAGACAGGTTCGGTAGTTAGTTTGCCAGGTGATCTTAGTTAAAGAAGGAAACCTACTTAAAGAGGTTGTTCCACAGATTTCTGTCAAATTAATAGCATTAAAAGGGTGGCTATAAAAAAAAGCCACTGTTTAGCAGCAAACGTTTATACTAAGCTTTTGGTGTCTCTGGATTCCCAAGAACGTCTTGATGCTGGATCCTTCAGAGGTTGGGAGTTATAAAATGCATAAAGCTGTATTTTATCCACCGCTAACCGAAGCTCACAAAGAGACACGTTTGCAGTGCTCAGAAATTCCAACTGTTTTGCTCACTAAAGAATGCTGTGCTACACTGGATAATCCAGATGGTTGTTGTTCTGGACGGCTGGTGAATTGCCACCATTTTCCAACAAGACTGCGACGTCAGCAAGGAGGTGGTGGGGTGACAATTTAGGCTGGAATATTGGGAAGTGAGATGGGAGGTCCCTTTAGGATCCCTGATGGTGTCATACTGACCTCTGTGAGATAATGTATGTGGAGTTCCTAACAGATACATTTCTGCCATGGTATAAAATATAAACACAATGGTGACTGGAGCCTAGTTCTCCGCTAATGACCTGAAAAACATACCAAGTAATTGATGACATAGAAGCGATCGTACTCGTGATTGCTCCCGTTGATGCGTCGGTGTTGTTTCTTTCTCATATGATCTTTCAAGGTCGTCTTGTCTCGGAAGATTTTCTCACAATACAAACACTGCATACTGTTAAAATACCAAAAAAAAAACCCAGTAAAACAACAAAACCTTTTCATTACATACTGTATACAAAAGCTGCACTTTGCACATGTTGCAACTCTGAACAGCTGCCCAAAGAGGGCGCTCTACTCAAGGCTTCGTCTTTTCCGTCCTTTAAAATCTGGATCTCAGTAATAATCAGTTTTTGCGTGCGCAGCAGCTGCAGTATTACTTGTCCAGTTTTCTTTCCAGCGTATCGAGGAACTGTGTGCAGTAGACGATGTTGTCTGGAAGGCCGATGCTGAACGAATGCTCTCTGGCCATGTGATTGAGAAGCACAGACCTGGGAAAGGATACGGAGCAAAATCAGAATGTGAGGAGAGGACGGAGAAAACACCACCTGCGCTATTAATTCATGTTAGAATTATCAGAAGCACGATAATAGTTTTAAGAATAGTAATGGGACAATATTGCATTCTTCAAGGAGTCAGTTCAAGAAACTAAAAATGTATTTTTAATAACACAATTATTTAAAAAATCCAGGCTACAGCTGGTAAACAAAAATGACTCATTTCTGTAATCTTTCTTTTGACCACTAGGCTTGTTCTTTTAAAATAAACTGGGTTGCATTCGTTCTGAAAAACTAATATATTGCTCATGCACCTGTAAATGAAGACATCATGTATGTGTTTATTTGACACGAATAACAAAATGTGTGTGTGTGTGTGTGTGTGTGTGTGTGTGTGAGACCAACAGTTCTTACCTGTTTCCGGTACATTCTTCACTACAGAACATGCAGGTCCGCTGAAAGCTGGTATCATCTCTTTCCTTCTGCTGCTGTTCAAGAACTTCCTCCTGCTCGACGCACACAACAAAACTCCTCTAGAAATCAAACGCACACTAACCCTGCACAAGTACACAACATTATATGTACACTTATACTGGATTTCATTATTATATATGTATACTTAGCAAAAAAAAAAAAAAAAAAAAAAGTATACACATCACAAACAATATCCGATATTTCCTCAAATCCGTTCGTAATAACGGGTTTTTCGGGGGAGTATTCAACGTCTTGGCGTCAGAATAAATCTGCATCGCCGGGTACGAGTCGTGTGAAGTTCTCTATTGTGTGCTTGTAGCGCACATCTGAGGAAGGTCGCGGCAGTTCGTTCAGCAGCGCCCTGCCACGATGCGGCATCGGGCTGCGGTTGTGACGGCGATGCAGGGTTGCCTAGCAACGGCGATCGCAGATGTCAGCCCCCCCCCCCCAGAGATGTGTGTGTGTGTGTGTGTGTGTGTGTGTGTGTGTGTGTGCGCGCATGCACAAGATGATGATGTTGACTTACAGTAACCCACAGAAACAATGCGAGAGGGAGCTCGGGGTTCTCGGTATGCCACTAATCACTTTCATAAGATTTCCAAGAAATATCGGGTTTGCGCTGCTGGAGTCGCTGTAAAAGCACAACTGGGACTGTGTTGTGTTTTTTTTTTCCACCAGCTGACTGTTTGCTTTTACTGGAATAATTGTAACGTATAGAGACAAATTATTTAGGTTTGCACGGTTCAGATCATTTTAAGGACTACACTAAATGATCTATAATACAGGCAGTAATTATTAATACGGCCTTACATTTACATGCAAATGAGCCCGATCATAAATCATAAACAAATGCTTCCTATAACAAAACAGAGCCACGGATTTTCCCATTTTGTGTGTCACCGGTTCGAAATGAACTGAAGAGGACTAATTAAAGGATTAATACACACCAGTCGTTTCTGCTGGAGCTTCTCTCGAAGGATGCGGTCCTCTGGAAGAACGTCACACAGGAGAAAGTAGTACTCCTGCAGCTCTAAAACATGTACAGTTACACAAACGTGCTGGTTAGAAACTGCCAACATGTAAGGTCGATAATATTCATTCACATTTTATTGGTTACACACAAACACACACGCACGACCAGACACAATACAACTAGTAAATAAATGCTTTTTTTTGTTTTTTTTTTTTTTTTTTGACGACTGTTTGGTGAGCTAACAAAGACATCATATATAAGAACCTTAAGGTGCTAATATGATACATCTTATTTAATTAGTCTTATTTTATCTACAATTATCGGCAGCTTTCATACAAAATAAATGAATAAACAAACAAATAAATTAATAAAAAACCAGAATTCAATATGATTCTTGTATCATAAATGTAGTTATTATCAAATATTATTTATTCATTATTTATGAATTATTTATAATTAATATATTATCAAAAATTATAATAATTGTTGTTTTTGTTCTGGGGGAAAAAAATGGGTCAAAATTGTTGACACTCATTCAAATGTGTACAACTCAAATCGTTCTGAGAAAACATAAGAACAAAAAAACATTCAGCTTCCCTAAGTTATAAATATGCACACATGTATAACATTTTGTTATCCGTTACCAAGAAAAAAAAAATTGAAACAAATAAAATGTGAGGGTGGTGCAGGACATGTATGAGGGCAGTGTGACAGCAGTGAAGTGTGCAGTAGGAACGACAGACTGGTTCAAGGTGGAGGTTGGACTACATCGAGGATCGGCTCTGAGCCCTTTCCTGTTTGCAGTGGTGATGGACAAATTGACGGACGAGGTCAGACAGGAGTCTCCCTGGACTATGATGTTTGCGAGTGATATGATTTGTGGTGAAAGTAGGGAGCAGGTGGAGAACAGCCTGGAGAGGTGGAGGTACATGATGGAGAGAAGGGGAATGAAAGTCAGGAGGGGAGGGGAGGGGGGGGGGGGGGTATGGAGACGGATGATCCGCTGTGGCTATGCCTAATGGGAGAAGCTGAATGAAGTAGAAGAAAATTAATAAATAGGCTTTAGCGTTTGAAATCCTTAAGGTGGTCACGGTTTAAAATCACCATTTCAGACAACACTTTTATAACACTGAGCTACCTGGAAACTTTCAAGAAAGAAGCACTCTGGTTTACCGGCAGGTCCTTTAGAGTTGGTCTTGATTACGCTGCAGAAATCTGTGATGGGCTGCTCTGTAAACCGTTTCTTCCAGTAAAGCATGTACCTGCAACAGAGCATCATTTCAATTACGGCTCTGAATCGGATGCTATAATTAGATTTGATTAAACCGCCCAGAGCCATTGGTGAGCCCAGGTGTCATTTTACAATACTATTAAGCATAAAGCACATTCATTGTGTGACTCCAGTCCTGGAAAGCTGCAGTAATATAGAGATTTGTGTTTCACCTTTTATTTTATTTTATGTTATTGATAGAAATTTGGTTTAAAAACAGGCACATTGATTCAATTGTTTCTTTGTTTTAAGTTCGTTTAATGCCATGCCAGCATCAATGGCTATTTTTATGGCAGGATCACGTTAGAGGAGAAAAAATCTGTAGTTATATAAAGTCCTTCATTTTAATACTCTGTGAACATTCTGGTATTTTCTTTGGTGATGAAATTTGAAAATCTTCAAAGTAAAACGATGTCGTTACAATCCATTGTAATGCCTTGATGTCATTACAATCCATTAATATGTATTTAATGATCATGTTTGATTTGCAGTGGTCACATGTTAGGGTTAGGGTTATATGCAAAACACCATAAATATGTGGACGGTTTGCTTGGGTCATAAATCAATATTGGAGTCATTTCCTTTTTTTCGATTATTTCTGTAAAATATGGAAAAAATGTGCACCCAAACTTTGAAATGCCACCGTAAAAGTCTGTCATGTGATCACACTCGTCATTATTCGGTCACATGGGCGCGATAGACTGAATCTCTTTCACAACGCTCACAGAAATATTCACACCCAAACTCTCAGAAACGTCCACCTGTAACATTATGATTCGTTTGGAGAAACCTGAATAAAAGAATTGGTCGTACTTTGGGAAGTCAGCGACGAGTTTGATGTCAGCGATGACCAGCTTGTGCTCCAGCAGCAGGTGCTTTAGGAGCTGGTCTTTATCCAAGAGAGGAGCCGTATGTGGGCACAGGACACAGCACACTGGGCAGCCGTCGTCCGTTGAGGAGATGCTAGCAGGCCGCTGCTCAGGAAAGCACAGAGGCTCCAGAATGCAATCCAGCCCACCTGATAAGAGGGCAAAACAAGTCATGTACTGTACATGAGCACAGCTTTTACACTATTACCATTCCTTAATTTGAAGAAAAAAATCCTGAAGGTGGAACAGGAAAACAATGAGATGTGACCCTCATGAATTTCATAAACAAAAGTCACAAATTGCTCAGACAAATGATTTACAGACCCTCCATTTTCACACGCTCGGAAGTAATTGAACACCGAACTGACAAGCAGTTGAACAACCAGGTGTGGTCTGTTTCCTCTTTATTTCTTGATCATCATATCTTGCTTCATTTAAAAAAAACCCTTCACCATATACATCAGGTTTGGGTTGATTTGGTTATTTAGCTGAATTTTATTACAAAGCTAAATGTTTGTTTTTGCTCAGAAGGTCATGAAGTGTTAATACGCAGGTCTGAAATCAAACTCAAGTAACTGAACTCTTGTTCAAGCATTTGTCAATCATCTATTTCTCTGTCTCTTTCTGAGACAGACGTGGGTTAGGGTGGGGTTTTTTCTTATTATATTGTAGTTTATGGATATAAGTGATTTAACTAATTCACCTTAATGTGTGTGTGTGTGTGTGTGTGTGTGTGTGTGTGTGTGTGTGTGTGTGTGTATATACATACACACACACACACACACACA
>JAAIIK010000128.1:2466499-2486335 GCA_014706435.1 Silurus glanis
ATGCTTTATGCAAATGTATGTTTATTATTAGTGAAACCGAACTCAACCTAGAGCATGAAGACAAAATATTCTTGTAAACGTTTTAAAGTCATTTCTAAGTACAGATTACATAAGCAGAGAATATTTGTTTTCATTGTGAATTGGTTTATTTAAAAGTAGAGATTTCAAGCTTTCTTTATACACATATTTATTATGACTGTGAGGCAAGTATTCAAAGAGATTCAGGTTGTTTAACTTATGTGTCTATGAAGAGAGAGTGCACCCAGTCCGTTTTCTTTATTTTACAAAAGCACAGCATTTTGATGCTTTAATGTATTGCTCATATTTGTACGATCAAAAAACACAAAGTAATTTGTTTAGGTTATGAGAAAAAAAATGCCACAAAACGTGCCGGCGCGTTTGTCGACCCCAGAGGGTTCATTGCCGGATGTGTGCACCATGGCGGATTTTGGTGCTTGATTTGAGACTTGGCGCATCAATAAAACAAATGTTAAGTAATTAAAAATTAGTTTTTGGTGTAGTTATTTTTCTTATATCTAAGTAAAGAAAGGATGTCGTGAATAAATGTGTGTTGCTTTGAAGGTTTTAATTTCACCTCTTTTATATTTATATATTTCTTTATATTTTTTTATGAAAAAAAGGTCAAACGGAAATGCACGCTAAATTAATCGCACGTTAGTAACATTAGTGGCGTTAAAATTAATTTGCGTTACCGTGTTCATTTCGACAGCCCTTGGTGTTTTAGTTTAACCCGCTTGACATTAGACACTTGACATGTGTGGCGTGTAATGTGGCCTTTTACCTCAAAGGAGTCTGTAAGAAATGAACACACTGCATGTTGAGTGGCTGAATGACTGCCCTGGTTATTACTGTAGGAATACAGTCTCATCATCAGTATGGTTATGATATCATGGGTCTGTTCTGTCTTGAGATCTTGTGTCCAGGAACATTAAACTGTTTGGTACACTCACACCAAATTCAGTAGAGTTTTGTGTAGGTGTCTGTAGCACTTTTGTTGTGATGAAGCGGGTAGGTTGAGTGATGAATCGTGTCAGATGACTGTAGCAGGCCACATCTGTCAAGATCCGGGCAGAATCTCCTCGAGGCTAGCGCAGCGTGAAGTCGTCTTACTGCTTATAACAGGAAAAGACAGAGGACACCACATCCGCTTAGCCAGGAGCTCACTTGTAAACCACGTTTACAGCGACATGCTCCTACTGACCCATTTCTAGCCATGTCAGCCCCAAGAGACCTGTGAGTCTGTGAGGAATCATGGGCCCTGTTCCCAAATTTCTGAAGAGTTTTGTGATCCAAGTAGTTGTTTTTTAGATTTGAGCAGTATTTTCTGTATTTCATTGTTGTTTTAAATTCTGTATAGTATTTGTGTTTTGGATCTACAAAAGCCTTTATAATGCTGATTCTTTTCATACTGCGTAGCTGCGTAGCTTGATAAATGCCACGTCGAATGCTGTGTGTATCCGCAGCACAGCCGATTTACATTTAATGACGCCCACAAAACTCCATGAAAGGCAAAGAGCTCGAAGAGCTTAAAACAAAAAAAGATGCCGACTACATGGTGAGAGATCATTCATTCCAGTTAAGTAGTAGAAATGCAGTGTCCGTGAACCGGCGCTTGTTCATGTGCCCGCTGTAGACGTTATGTAGCGGGGGGTCACTGTGACCACTTCACCCTTCACTTAAACTCAAACCCCAGACTACTGTTTTCAAATAAAACTGAGATCACATGAGGTCACAGGACAACATGCCTGAAACTGAATGAGATTGGAATGAAGCAGGGCAAGAGATACACCCAAGCATCTAATATTGTTCTTTGTGTCTCTGAATAAAAACATAGGGAATAAAAAGAAATGTTTGAGAAGATGGAGAAGGACTCGGAGCTCGTTCAAGCAGAACACTGAGGAGTGCTTTTGCATTAGTGCACACAGCTACTGAAACCTTTATCATTCATGAAATATGGATGGAATCCAGCAGGGATGTCTGTACACACACACACACACACACACACACACACACACACACACACACAGAGATACACATGATACACACACATACAGAAGCATGCATACTGTAATCTTGGCTGCTATTTTCTCTCGGTTGTGATAAGGATGGATTTGCCATGTGTCTTAGACTGTAATCCTCTCCTAACGCATGTCTCTTTAGAGCGATCTTCACCAAGCGATATTTGCTCTTTTAATTTTAAAAAAAGTTTTGGTTTGCAGCTGGTTGAGCGTATGTTGTAAAAGAATTGCCGGGAAAGCTATCTAATGATCATAGGACGCTTTGGGTATTCAGTGGACACTTTGCTCAGTATTCACTGATCAGTAATCCAAATCGTTCTTCTGCTGCATGATGGACATGTAGGTCTGTAAAAAATCCTTCAATGTTTGACCTTTTCCAGGTATCACATGCATTGTTGATCTCTTGTTTAGTCCATGGCATTTCTGCAGTTCTATAGCTCAGTGCTTGGGTTCAGTTTTCCCCTCACGGTTCAGTCTAACAGCTTCCTACTGAAAAAATCTGCATCAAACATGCACAGCACGCTGAGTTTTATTTCCTGGACCGATTAGAAATCCTGAGTTTTTTTGGAGCTGGACACTCAGGGTATTTCCACAGAATCAGCGTTTAGTCCACTTGGATCAAACCCGTTTTTCTTCAGGTGTGAACCAAACCAAATTGTCAGAGGGTGTATGAGCGAGGTGGTTTGGTTCACTTCCGAGTGAACTCGATGGCGGAACAATAAAGTGCAAACTCAGCCAATGGACAGATCAGAGCTGCAGAAAAGCAATGTGTTCTGGATATTTGTTCCAAATGAGTAGGCACCAGCAGCAGAAAAGCACACGCACCGAAGGTTGATTCAATCCGACTATATCCTGCGTTCTGTTCTTGTGTAATGTATAATTCAACACTCCATGTCTCCAACTTGTACAATCTCACTTCTTTTTACGTCTCCCCCTCGAGGGAACTAGTTGAACTCAAACGTTCACTCACGGCCCACTTCACCAGCGGCGTCCCTGCGGAGCGTGTCGTCTACGTTCTCCAAATGCCTATTGTAACGTCCTGATCTCGCACTCACTTTGGCTTGGGAGAGTGTATTTATGACAGGAGCGTGTGTGTGTGTGTGTGTGTGTGTGTGTGTGTGTGTGTGTATGTGTGTGTGTGTGTGGCATATAGATGAGCCTCTGCTCTTTGTCACATGCTGACTCCGCTTGGGTTCTACCCTGGTCTGTGGGCATGCGGACAGGAGGAGGGGAGCAAGGGGACGTTAAAAGCGAATGGCACAAACACACAAGGCACTGTTAGAGATCAGAACTGAGAGCTGTTAGTATACATCAAGGCTGGTGTTGATGAAGTTACTGTATGAATACTAATCGAATTTTTGTATTTATATATATTTTATTTTTGTATTTATATTTGTGTAGACTGATGCAAATACAGGTTAAGAGAAATAGAACACCAAGAGAGAGGACACCAAGGCAGACAAATCCAAAAAGTTAAGCTAAAAACATGGTCAAAAACAACCAGAGTTCAGATGATTCCCAAACAGACTTGATTAGAACTAGCGAGATCAGAAACAGTTCGGCAAACAATTTTCAGACAAAGTGTAATGGCTTGGCAATAGCCAAAGCACAAGAGTCATAGTAAACATAGTTTGCGTTCTGTTTTCCTGAATAAAGGTATTTTAAATTGTGTGTGTGTGCATTCGTTCTTGTCATTGCACTTGTGCTTATTTAGTAAGGGGAAGAGTCAAAGTGTGTGTGTGTGTGTGTGTGTGTGTGTGTGTGTGTGTGTGTGTGTGTGTGTGTGTGTGTGTTCTGGGAGTTGGAGTCCAGGATGGCAATGTTACAAGGCTGCGTGTCTCTGGTGGGAATTTTAGTTTAAGTCCAGCAGTGACCTGACAGAAATTCAGAATATTTGTGTTTTGTTTTGTTTGCGCTGACATTTACATTGAATATATTTTGTGAAATTCTGCACTCACTATATTATTACTGTTACTCCAAAACCATTGTTTAGCACTTTCTGTGTATTTTCTCAACTGAGCCACAAGTTAGTTTGTGACTGACATGACAAAAGTGCCATGACACTAAATCCTGAATGAAGTTGAAACACTGTGCAGTTACTAATACAGTTTAAAAAAAAATTGAACATTGCATTTAAACGAAATGTTGGTCATAAACTGAGAAAAGTTTGCGCCATGACTAAAATCTTCTCAGGACTGTGCAATGCTGCAAATTTGAACATTAGAGCTTCGTGTGTGGTTCAGTTCTGTGCACTGGCACGAAGCAAAACGCTTCCTTGCCAACTGCTTGTATCGTGAGAAAAAAGGTGTGAAAGTGCTTTTCTGCAGGATATCAGTTAGTCTGATAGTCTGTTTTTTTTGTTTTTTTTCCTGTATGCCTGCTTCGCCTCAGTGATGCATTTCCTATTACGAAACAGTGGATAACACTGAGAAAGAGTTCTTAGTTACATAAAGAAAACAGGCCAGAAATGTGTCTGTCAGAGTTTAGATCGTAATAAAGCAATCGCTATTGTCATAGTGCCATTTATTGTCAGAAAGATTCATAGGCTTTTTGTCGTCAGAGTCTCAGACTGTTTGTCATCAGCCTTCGGCTTGGAGCAGATGTGTGATCTTGCTTTACTTCACCTCTGTGTCTGTTTTTCTTGCTCCTTTTCCTATAGGCCAATTAAAATACTGTAACCTTTTTCTCTTCACTGCCTGCTTTTTAGCCTCCCACAAGAGTATAAGTAGATAAACTGATAATTACTGACTCAGACCAGGTGAACACATTCCAGTGAACAAGATGGAGACAGGACCAAGGGCACATGGCACTTGTTGCAATGGGATTTTTTTTTATTGCAAATGCCTAGCTCTTATCAAGCCTAACTAGCCAATCATAAGACGACTTTGCAGTCCCTGTAGGGATGTGCATCTCCATAACTAAGGCCGATGCGATTTGCATCTCGAAGCGTAGCCAACGATACGATACATTAAAGATACATATGAAGCAGCTGCCGATTTGAAACGATACGATTCACCCCTTTAATGATGCAGTGCAATACGATTTCGATTCGATTCAACACAATGTGATTCAGAAAAATATGAAGAAATATGATGCTGTGCAATTTATTATGGTACTGATAGTTCACTTTTATTTCTTTGTTTCAGACAGACAGCAAATCATAAATTTACTTAAGTGCCTTCTGACTTCTAACGCATGGCCCTTTCACTAACCGGCCAAACAGATAAAACTTCCTGTTCTGTCTCCAGGAAGATGCAGCTCTACCTCTGCCATGTTAATCTATATTCTATGTGACTCTCGGGACACGCCACTGTCTCCATAGTGTTGTAATACGTCATATTTATGTAGAAGCAGTGGGGCTGAGAGAACACGCCTGAGAAACGGTTTAGCGAGGAGAAATCAATCTACATATCAAATATTAGTCACAAGTTATTGGTTACTTTCTAAATACAAGTATGGTGCATCTACAAATAATTATACATATATATCGATATAGACCTATGCAAATAAAAAAAACGATGCATCGCGATACAAATGTCAACTTTTATCCGATGCACACTTTTTTAAAATCGATGCATCGCATCGTTAATTTTTATGCCGATGCGCACTTGCAAACCTGTGAATCTTACCATTCCTAAATCATTGATCATGTTGATTCCAAGCAGTGCTCATTTAAAATTCAGGTCTGTACCTCAGAGTGTCCTATGATTTGAGACTGGTTATATTTGAACCTATTCACAGCTCCCCTTCAAAGCAATGGTCCAGTATTACTTGGATCAGAATTTTGCGAGTTTATGGGCTGTGAAATCTGTCACTTCTCTTACCTTCATGGACGCTGTCCAGCTGACAAGAGCAGCGACCTGTTTTATTTAGCTAATAATATCCATTTCGCTTTGTCCTGCTTCAAAGAAAAGAGAAAAGGCACACCACCTACAGACCATCTGGACTGAAACGGAATGTTGTCCATTACAGACTCATCAGAAAGCCGCATCTCAGTTTGTACTCTGTCTTGTATGATTTTTTTTACCTGTCAAATGGCAGAAGAGGCAGATCAATGGTTACGGCTTTGGGATACTCAATGGAAGGTAATTGAATTCCAGTCCCAAGCTTCCATGGTTGGGCTCTTGAGAAAGATTCTCAGCTCCCCAGTTTTATCTGGAAACTGTAAGTCACTCACTGGATAGATGCAGCATCCAATTGAGCAAACATACACATTTACTGGATAAACAACAACTTCAGGAAGCTGTTCACTGAAATTTATCGTTGCTAGATTGAGATGTTTAAGTTATTCAGTTGTATTCTGTTGCACACAGATACAGCATTATTTGTAGCAGTTTTCATAATTACCTGCACTTACACTTTTTTTTTACAATCTTTAGACCTATGAATGTCTTTACACCGTACGTCATGCTATAGCTGTTATTTTGAGATTGTCGCTTATCTATTTTGTAGAAACACCTGCTATTAACCTGACTTTTAATTAATCAATTGGTGTTAGAAATAGCTCATATGAAAAGCTAAAACCCTCCCAAATGATGTTTAATGCACTGAAATAAATTAGTTTCACTGAAAAAAGATTTATCATTTAATCAAGACAGAAAGGTCAAATTTTGGCAAGACAAAAGTTTTGTCGCCTATACAGAAATTGAACAAATTTACTGCAAATACAAAAATATGTCAGCAAATTAAGTAGTGGTGCTGTGAGATCTAAGATTTCTTGGTATTTTAGACTATTGATGTTGCCTTCCACCCTGCAGATCTCTCGCACACCCCCATACTGGATGTAACCCCAGACCATGATTTTTCCGCCACCAAACTTCACTGTTTTCTGGGTGAATCTCAGATCCATGCGGGCTCCAGTAGGTCTCCTGCAATATTTGCGGTGACTGTGGTGTAATTCAACAGAAGATTCATCTGAAAAATCCACCTTCTGCCACTTTTCCAGCGTCCATCCTTTTAGCAGGCTGTGGGCCTTGGCAAATGCCACACGTTTTTTTAATTGTCTTTTGTTTAGTGCTGGCTTCTGGGCACTGATTCGACCATGGAGGCCATTTTGAGACAGAATCTGACAAACTGTTCTGGTTGACACAGGGACTTCATGTGACCAGGTCTCGTGGAGCGCTGCTGCAGTGGAAAATAGGCTGGCCTTGGATTTTTGAGCCAACAAACGGTCCTCTCGAGCAGTTGTCTTGCGGGGTCTGCCTGACCTGGGCTTGTCAAAAACATCTCCAGTCTCTTCAAATCTTTCTTTTATCCTCTGTACTTGACGCTGAGACACATTGAACGTGTCTGCCACATCAGCAGCTTAGGCATGTTTGCAGAGGTCTTGTTGCAGTTGATGTGAAGGTCTAGTGTACTGGGGTTCTTTTTATACACACCTGAGACCTAATTGATCCATTATTAGTCACAGGTGAAGCTCATATGACAAGGCGACAACACTTATGTCTTTGCAAAAATTGACTCAATGGGCTTTACCAAGCTGTGAATATTAGAATACTTTTTGACAGTTTCGTTTTGCACTGAAACATTATTACAAAAGCTGTTGGGATTAAAATGAGCCATTTCTTGTAAAAAAAATCTTGATTAGAAATATATTTCAGCGGCACTTCAGGTCAATTTGTACACAAGCGACAAGACTTTTGTCAGGGACTGTATATATATATATATATATATATATATAGCCAATTACTTGACATGACTTGTTATAACTAACTCTGTACATGACATAACAATCAAATCCATCACTGTACATGGCATTCCATAACAGTTATGTCTATCTCCATGCATGTCTTGGCATATTGATTAGGCCTAGGCACATACATGACAAGACAAGTCCGGTATGTCTATCCATGCAGGTGGCATAACATAATAGTTATGTCTAACACCGCACATAACATGACATTATATATAACCGTGTTGTTTTGAGCACTGTACAAGAGAAATGCATAACACTTATATCTAGACCTTTACATATCACATATCTAGACCTGTACATAACATGAAATAACACTTATATCTAGAATTGTACATAACATAAAATAACACTTATATCTAGACCTGTACATAGCATAATATAACACTTATATCTAGTCCTATACATAACATGGCATAACACATATCTAATCCTATACATGACACAATACTTATATCTAGTCCTGTAGACTTGATATAATGGTTAGATGACATGACATGACATAATGTGTATGTCAATCCCTGTAGGTGACATGACAGACATGACATATAGCTCTGTACAACAGTTAATATTTAGCTGGTGTACATGATATAACTTTGTTCCCTGGTGGTCTAGTGGTTAGGATGCGGCGCTCCCAGGTTCGATCCCCGGTCAGGGAACCGACCCCAGCCACTCTCAGTGCCGGTCCCAAGCCCGGATAAATGGGGAGGGTTGCGTTAGGAAGGGCATCCAGCGTAAAAACATGTGCCAAATCAAACATGCGGATGATCTGCTGTGGCGATCTGCTGTCTAGACACAACATGATGTGTACAGGACATGATATTAACATGACAATAACACTTGTGATCACCTCTATACATGACATAACTGGTATAAATTGTATGGCATAACAGTTATTATTAACAGTTTACAGCCTGTGTTTCTATGTTCATGTGGTTTTCCTCTGGGTTCTCAGGTTTTCTCCCTAATCTTGCCAGTAGGTGGGTTACATATCATCAATCGACCCAAAGTGTGAAAGCTTGTGCTCTGTGATCAACTGGAGTCCCATTCATAGTGCATTCCTGCCTCATGACCAGTCTTCCACTGTGACCCTGAGTACAGTGGTTATTGTATGACACTTGAAGAAATGAATGGTCAAAAAATAGAATAACTCTGTCAGCAGATTCACCATGGCACACAACAAATGCCTCCTCTGAAGAGGAAAAAAACTGCACTATAATTATCTGTACAATGTTGCAGGATAGCAACATTATTTTGCTGTCACTTCTTGATAAAATAGACACACTGTGTCAACAGTGGCACTTCTATATGACTCATAACCTTGTCACGAGTACATAACCTCAATGCTACAGACAGAATGAGCTAAGCACTGTTCTTATGTGGTCATCTTTTTTATGAAGATATTGACCAGCCAGACAAAATTGATTACCAGATGTCAGTTCCTGTTCAGAAGACTGCACTTTCTTTGTGTCTGGCTCAGCAGTCGAACTCAGCCTCCTCCTCCCGCGTATGCTCCTGGATCTATTCCTGTATCACTGCTCGTAGGGAAAACGGGCTGGTATTTGATTCACGTTGTGGGCCGTGTTACCTGGCAGATGGTATTGGTATGCGATATTGGTATGTCTCTGGGGAGCTCAGATTGCATCACTCTTAAGAATCTCTGGCAATAGGTTTCAATTGGAGATTTGTATTTATTTTATTATTATTAAGTTGGAGATTTTATTTTATTTCCTTTTTTTGTTGTTATTATTTCTGCATGCAGTCGATTGGACTTTTCTTTTGCAGAATTATCTGAACCATACTGCAGGTTTTAAACCTAGAAAACAATGCAGTGGACAAAAAATGTAATTATTTAAAGCTTTAAAAACATTTTTTAACCTATTTCAGCTTTTCAGCTTCTTCACATCTCATGCTAGAAACTCGAAACAGAGACTTGACCTTGGCTAGACTTCCTAGCTGTCAAACCGTCATTTGAAGGCATTTGAAAAAAAAGCGCCTGTTTGTATATCTGATGTTCACTATGAGTAATTCTGTTGAAGAGAATCACTTTTACCTGTCACTTCATTAATTCGGTTTTATAAGAAAATCCTGTCTTATAAGATGGTAATACACTGAGATGAGTGGAAATAATCCTGATGGAGCTGTGAACATTTTAATAAAGATTTGCTTTAATTGGAACATGTCCCATATTGTGCGTAAAGAGAAGCTCACAGTGCATTAATGAAAGTATGGTGCCTATTAGTCTCAGTGAAGGAGTTGTGGCCTCTGTGTCAGTCCCAGTGAAGACGTTTGACCCCTGTGTCAGTCTTATTGAAGAAAGTGTGGTCTCTGTATCAGTTTCAGTGAAGGTAGTGTGACCTCTGTGTTAGTACCAATAGAGGAGTTGTGGCCTCTTTCTCAGTCCAAGTAAAGGTCATGTGGGCTCTGTCAGTCTTACTGAAGGAAGTGTGACCTCTGTGTCAGTCCCAGTGAACGAGATGTGATCATTGTGTCAGTTTCAGTGAACAAGATGTGATCACTGTGTCAGGTTCAGTAAAGAATGTATGGACTCTGTCAGTCTCAGGGAAGAAGGTGTGGTCTCTGTTAGGGGTTGACTCTTTAATCGGTTTTGCCAATTAATCGCCACTGATATTTGATTACTGGAACTAACGGCTATTAGCAAAAATTCATATTGAAGAAACACATAGAATATAGATTAACATGGCAGAGGTAGAGCTGCATCTTCCTGGAGACAGAACAAGAAGTTTTTTTGTTTGGCCTGTTAGTGAAAGGGCCATGCGTTAGAAGTCAGAAGGCACTTAAGTAAATGTATGATTTGCTGTTTGTCTGAACCAAAGAAATAAAAGTACCGTATTTTCCGGACTATAAGCCGCTACTTTTTTCCCACGCTTTGAACCCCGCAGCTTAAACAACGAAGCGGCTAATTTATGGATTTTTCCTGGGTTTTTCCCGGTTTCACAAGATTTCTGCCGCCAAAAAACTGAGCCCCATAACATTAGACTAATGAAACTGACGAACGGGTTCAGGTGAACCAATTAAAACACTTTATATTAAATCAGATGCGCTCCCGACTGAATCGGGCTGCACCACATCATAAATATGGATGAGGTTCCTCTGACGTTTGACCTGCCGCTCACTCGGACTGTCTACAGGAAATGCGAATCATTCGTCACGCTGAAAACAACCGGGCATGAAAAAACACACTTCACCTGTGTTCTGAGCTGCACGCCATCGGGAGAAAAGCTTCACCGATGGTGATTTTTAAACGCACGACGATGCCAAAAGATAAACTCCCGAGAGAAATTGTTGTGAAAGGAAGGAGGAAGACAGTGAACTATGACTTTCTTGGTCGGCTACTGTTTAGATACAAGCCGTTGTAGCGCGTTGAGTCTGGGTCATGGGATAGCTCGCTAACTCCAGTTGCAACAGAAATCATATAAGCACAGACAGGTTTCCAAAACTCGTGCTTTTTTATTTTTCTTGGCAACAGCATTACGGGTTAGTCAAAGAAACTTAGAAATGAGCATCAGAAAATAATACGGACATATTCCTCGGTCTTGCACACATGCAGTAATACCGGAAAAATTCGGCTGCACCCTATTCTCAAAATGCCGCTCTGCTCTTAAAGGAGCCACAACATATTTCACCCGTTACACCGTGTAACAGACACTGTCTTTCGTTAAAGCCTGTGTAAAGTTCATTAGTTTCAGTGTAGACACCTGCGGCTTATAGACAGGTGCGGCTTATTTATGTTCAAAATAAAAATATTTGTAAAATTCAATGGGTGCGGCTTATATATGGGTGCGCTTAACAGTCCGGAAATTACGGTAAACTATCTGTACCATTATGAATTGCATAGCATCATATTCTTTCCATTGCATAGTACTGCACTGAATCGCTGCCATTAATAGAGCAGCCACTCGATGTGAATTACTGATGCCACATCCTGTTTGTTCTTTTATGTGAAATGGCACGCTGCACAGAGAGCGTATATTATATCTATCCTTATTAATTTATGAATTATATTATTATATTTATGAATTAATATATTCCTATTTATTTGATTTGACACGTTTTCATGATGTTTGTTTTTTGTTTTTATCCAGTATCCATTTCAAAAACTGATTAATTGCTTATCGACAAGTACGATTCAACCTAGCTCTTGGTATCTGTAAAACCCACTACCGGTCAACATCTATTCTCTGTGCCAGTCCCAGTGGAGGAGGTGTGGTCTCTGTGCAAGTCCCAGTTAAGAAGACATGCTATCTGTATTAGTCTCATGACGGATGACTGCCCATCAGTCCTACTAGAGTTGAAATGGCCTCCAGTGAAAGAGGTGCTATTAGTCTCAGTAATACTGGTTTGAGCTTTTACTTATCAAAGTCTTTGTTTGTCATGTGGATTCAAATCGAACTGTCTGTATTACTTTCTCTTTATTTTGGATCGAACATCCTCTAAAGCACTTTCTATTGAACTGTTGACTTGCTACTTTGAATATCTCCTGTATATCAGATAACTTAGACACTTATCACAATGCCCATTACTTCATCTCAGAAAGAACAGACGCAGTTGAGATGTGTTTTTTCACTCTCAAATCGATTGATTTGGTCCTACTGATGCTCGGTCAATAACAACTTAATCTGCCAAATGTTTTGCCAAAATGTAATTGGAAGCACTTAGCAAAAGCATTAGCATGCCTGATTAATTAATGTGCTGGACTCGTCTGACGCTCGCTGCTCTAATTTCTGTTCACTGAAAGAGCACAGAGAGATTGTTGTTTCTCCTTGCAGCGTGTGCTTCATGTTGATCGATTTAGTGAAAAACACACTTAGCTGTTTTCAAAACACAGAGACAGACTCTTTAGGCTGGCAGGAGACAATGTTTTCCTAGGCATCTGGCACAACGCGTTCGAGAGAATGGCAGCAGATCCCGTAAGACAGAGTTCAGTACATTCTCTCCTTCTCGCTCCTTCTGTCTTTCCCTCTGTCTGGATGGCTCTCACATACACACACCCACAGAAACTCACACACACACACACACACACACACACGTGCCCGGTCGCGGTTACACAGTCTCTCCATCTTTTTCATTCCTTTTGCCATGTTGCCTGGTGACACGCTCTTCATGCAGTTCTCTGTGGAGAATAGCTACACAAGCTCACATACACGTCAGTGTGAACGCATGGAGCTCGACATTACAGACGCACGTGCATCTGCCCATCCAGCAAAACCATAAAGCCTAATTTATGGACACGGTCTCTTTTTTCTGCAGTAATTCCCTGCTGTGAAATGCTACACGTCAGAAGTGACAGGTGTGCAGTATTGCTCTTGTTTTGTGTGTGTGTGTGTGTGTGTGTGTGTGTGTGTGTGTGTGTGTGTGTCTTTCAAAGGCTCACTGTGGAGTGGCAGTTAATCCAAGCCAATGGTGACAAAAACTTTTTCCTCAGCGTGAAGGATGGCGTGCAGTTGCAGCAATACTGCATAAATCCAATGTTCCTATATAATGCACTTCCTTCATTTTCACACATTTAATTGAAATATGATAGAATTAAACTGACAGATAGACTCTGCCTCTTATAAGTCTGGAAACACCGAGGCTTTTATGGTTTTTGAGAGACACATTCATGTTCCTTTCGTTTATATGCAACAAACTAGGTCATTAAATGTTATGAAAATTTACTTTCACCGAATAAAAATATAAATGTCCAGATGTTAGACTTTATTTTGATAGAAAAATCCCCCTCAACATGAATAAGAGCTTTACACACTCTTGGCATCAGGAAGGTTAGTTTCTCCAAATATTCAGCTGATATACTTTGTCGTGCCTCTTGTAAAACCTTCCAAACGTGTTCTTCACTAGTTGAATATTTCTGATCTTGCGATCCAGTTCATCCCAAAGCAGTTAAGTAGGATTTAGGTGCAGTGACTGTGCAGGCAATTCCATGAGAGATAACACTCCAGCTGACTGTTTGCTCTTTAAGTAATGCTTAGAGAGCTTGAACGTATTATTCGGGGGCATTGTCTTGTTGTTTGGTGAAGATGGTTTCACTGAGCTGCATTCCATATGGAACTACATGGTGTTGAAGTATGGAATGGTTGCCATGTTGGTTCAGCATTCCTTTCACCTGGAATTAGTCTCCAACCTTCCCTGCTCCAATACAACCCCAAACCATTACGCTTCCACCTCCGTGTTTGACTGTGGGGGTGAGGCAGTCTGCTAACATCTTACACATGTTCTTTTGTTATAGCCAAAATTGTCCATTTTGGACTAATTTGTACACAGAAATTTCTTCCAGTTGTTCACTGTTCAACTGTGTGTTTTTGCATTTTACATAGTTTGTTGCATATAAACCAAAAAACACGTGTCTCTGGAAAACGTTTCGAAATATTTAATGGGCACTGTATATTATATATTTTGGCGTAGACTACACAGTTTGTCAGTTTTAGCAGCTGCTAGTAAAATATCTTTTGAAAGAATAAATGGGTTAACTGGCAACAAAACTAGATATAAGGACATCCAGACATCCAGACAAACGTATTGTCTTGTCAGTTTAGAAAGCTGCCTGTTATTCTTTCAGGGGATCAAATCAGGGCACCATGTCCATGTTTTACAGCTGTGGATTTGACAGAGTGGTGAGACCTGAGATGTTGTGTGGTTTAGAGACAGTGGCATTGAGTAAAAGACAGGAGGTGGAGCCGGAGGTAGCAGAGCTGAAGATGTTGAGGTTTTTGTTGGGAGTGACGACGATGGACAGGATTAGAAATGAGTTTATTAGAGGGACATCACATGTAGGACGTTTTGGAGACAAGGTGAGGGAGGCGAGATTGAGATGGTTTGGACATATGCAGAGGAGGGACACGGGGTATATCGGTAGGAGACTGCTGAGGATGGAGCCACCAGGAAGGAGGAAAAGAGGAAGGCCAAGGGGGAGGTTTATGGATGTGGTGAAGGAAGACATGCAGGTAGTTGGTTTGAAAGAGGCAGATGTAAAGCAGTGGTACCAGGGCCGCACAGAAAGAATACATAACTTACATTATTTCCGTTTTATGTATTATCTGATATTAAATTATGTTTTATTTTGGAAAAGTATCGGATTCTCTCCACCACATCTGTCTATGACTCGCTCTTGATGCACATGAAGATGCCTCAGTCACATGTCTTACCAACATCCGCTACCTTCTTAAAGGGGCTGCTCCCCTAGAGGAAAGGATGGAGACGGATGATACGCTGTGTCGATCCCCAATGGGAGAAGCCGAAAGAAGAAGAAGAAGAAGAAGGAAGAAAGTTGCGTTTGTTTCAGTTTTTTTGTTTTTTAGTGAATTTCTGCAGAAATCGCAAACCTTTAAAGATTCCTTTAAATATACTTTAATACCACAATTGTATTTAATCCCTATGATTCTTGGATTAAAGAACACATAATGTACTGCTGTTTCACATTTGCTTTTTAATGTTTATCCAAAATGACTTTTGGTTTAAACAGATTTGAAGGTTATGGATTGTTTTTCAAGGACACAACAGTGGCTTTACTAGGATTTTACTAGGAACTCACAACCTTCCTCAGTAGCCCAAAGCATTCAACCCTGTGCAGTCAAAACCAATAGAACCAATACTAATACTAATCAATACTAGTAATCAGTTGAACCGATATCCGTGCAAAAAGGATTTGAGGGCCAAAGAGCACTAAAACATATTTTACTTTTGAAAAAGTAAGTGTGTAAATACTGTTAATAGAGTTTTGAACATTTGGTGGTTTAAAAGAAACAGTTTTATAATAATCTATACAAATGCAGCAAACATTTTAGAGCAACTTTCTCATTACTTTGAATCTGTAAATCGTAAATAGAAAAACAAGCAAATAGAAGCATACGCCAGTTTAATAGCTGCCAGTAGGATGTCATTTTGTGTGTCTAATTTCCGGTCTGTTACAGTGCATCACACCGCGGATGTAAAATGAATAAATTGAAGTACATTTTGCACCAAATAGCATTTTTTCGAGGCAAAATGAACAAGTTGTGAGGTCTCTCTTACACAAAATCACCTTTAGACCAGTTATAGTCAAATTTGCTTTTCTTCATTTGATTAATTGAACATATTGCAACGAACAGTTATAATTCACTTCAAGTACTTATTTTTATTTTGTTATTTCTCCATACTTCCAGCAAATTTTCTACAAGGCAGTAGAGTGAATTTTTTATTTATTTATTTATTTTTTCCCAGTCTTGTTTAAAGGCTGTAATGTGCATTTATGATTATGGTTTATTTATGATTAAATAAAGGGTGTAATACAGTGTGAAGTGACCGTTTTTCGCTTTAAAAGACATGAGCTCATTTGTCCTGCTCTGCCTCGCGTTTATCTTCACACTGTCAGCGTTCGTAATGTTTGTGGATTAGGGGTTTGTATGAAGTGACCCAGTTTAGCGTGATGTGTATGTGGGGTGTGTGGACCTCGCACCAGCTCATCCTCTCTTCCATAGAGCTTTTTTTGTTATCCGCAGTGAATAGGTCGGTGAAAATGCTAACCTCTTTGCTTCAGAAAGCTTTACTTATGCTCTCGCTGTCTTGGGTTATGGCTTGTGCTGTTGCATTAAATGTTAAATAAATGATGCTCTGTGAGCTTGGGGTGATCTTTGAGGTGATCTTTCCATTAGTATCAGATAGGAAAGTGAGAAAGCAAACATTTGCATTTGATGGCACTGAGCTTGCGGTATGCGCACTTTTGATGAACAGCAGGAATATGATAGCAGGAATGGTGTGTACTCTGCACGTGTTGTTGTACGTGGGAGTTGTGGAGGAGATGTGCTTTACGTAATGCAGAGGTTAGCAACCTACACGCCGTGCTTCGAAATTTGCCATATATACTTAAATAACAAACAAGCTTTAGATTTCAACCTGCTGGAGGAGGTTCTTAAAGGTCCCCATGAAATTGAAATAGACTTTTTTTGTTGCTTTGAGTATGAATTTGTTAGCCTATGCTATCTATAATTTATAAGATCCAAAGCAATGCTCATGTGTTGCATGTAGTAGATATATGTATTTAAAATGTACCTTTTTGTGTCATTTTGATGGTCTCATTCACTGGCTTCTCATTTATTTTTATGGTGACGCCATTTGGCAGACGGCCATATCCAGAGCGGCTTACATTTATCTCATTCATACAACTGAGCTTTTGAGGGTTATTAGCATTTCTCAAGGGACTGGCAATAGCAGATTTGTGGTGTTTGGATGTGAACTCATGACCTTCTGATCAGAAATCCAACAGCCTTAACCAGTGAACTACCTCTTCCTATCAGATAGGTTTGTCCAATCAAATGTTCTCTACAATCTGAAGTGTCCTGCTCACAACCTTGGTGAAGTTGCAAGAACATATCAGCCAGCAAAGGTCATAAATGCTACAGAGTATTTATGAGAGCAACTTCCAGTTTCAGTGGAATTTACCTCAACACATTGATTAACACTGCATATTTGGTTGCACTTCATGGGGACTTTAAAGGAATGGATGCTGTTATTCTACACCATTTGCAATCTTAAGTATACAAATGAACTTCTTTTGCCTTTGGCATAGTCACGTCATTTCAGAGCATTTTGAAATCCAGCTAAATCTAGCTAGCCAGCGTCTTACAACTCCATGATTTGGGAATCGACCCTGAGCTTGGAATACTTCTTTATAGTTTTCTCTAGGTTTTCCAGTTTTCTTTTACCTCCAAATAAAAGAATGGTGGTGGATTGATTGGTGCTCTATATTGCAATGAAAGAGTATGAGTGTGTGCATGAGACATGCTCTGCAATCAGGGCATCATTCATTCATGCATCCATCCATTCATTAATTTGTTTATTCATTCATTCATCTTCTGTAACCCCTGATCAGGGTTATAGTCGCTCTGGCATCTATTGTAGGAACCGTGAACGTCAGGTGAGAATACACCCTGGATGAGGCGGTGTTGTTTATAGGATGCCGTTAACACACATTCACACACACATTCACACCTAGGCAAATCGAGCAAATACACCTACAGGTATGTTTTTTAAAAAGTGGTATGAATCCAGAGAGCCCTGAGGAAACTCATATGGACAGATGGCAATGCTACCTGCTTTAATAGTAACAAAACATCTAACTGGCAACTATGCTGATGCCATAGAGAGTTTTGACACCGTTTTGTTGGCTGGGGAGAGATTTAGGTTCCTCTCAAGGTTTCTTTCTTATGCCATCTCGGGGAGTTTTTCCTTGCCACAGTCGCCACTGGCTCGCTCATCAGGGACAAACTTACTTATAAAGAACATATTTATTTTTTAACACCACATTATCTGTGTAAAGCTGCTTTGAGACAATGTTCATTGTTAAAAGCGCTATACAAATACAAATGAATTGCATTGAATTGAATTAGGGCCCAGAAAGTAGCTTTTTGAATTGCGGAGCTGGCGTTTATTTTGGTTTGAAATTCAAAAGCTAAAAGGTGCTTTTCAGCACAATTCCAGTTCTAAAAAATAAACAGCAGCTGTGGCTCGCTTCAGTACAGTTCAGCTCTGCATACTCAGCATGGACAAATCCGGTTATTGCAATCAAAGTCCACATCCGGTTCAGAACACAAACACAGGACACCTGGTCACACTAATTACAGGGCAGAGGGTGGAGACATGACTAGAATCGAAACACTTTTCCAACAAATCTGCTCTGGTAGAACTATAACGTGTGCTACGGATTAAGACAGGGAATTTGCGACAGCTGCTATAAATAATGCACAGGTTTGACAATCACTCATTACCTGCTAGTTCGCTAACCCTTACCTCTGTCCTCTGTGCTTGACTTCAATTCAATTCAATTCATTTTTATTTGTATAGCGCTTTTAACAATGAACATTGTCTCAAAGCAGCTTTACACAGATAATGTGGTGATAAAAAATGAATATGTTCTTTATAAGTGTAAGTTTGTCCCTGATGAGCAAGCCAGTGGCGACTGTGGCAAGGAAAAACTCCCTGAGATGGCATAAGGAAGAAACCTCGAGAGGAACCGGACTAAAGAGGGAACCCATCCTCATCTGGGTGGCACCGCCTGTCCATTTATTGCAGATATACAATGTTGTGGGGTACAGTGATCAGAAGCAAACTGTAGTCCTGAGTCAGTGTAGCAGACTGTTGACATTAACTACAGTCCAAATCCATCCTCAAAGCTCCCATGCTTCACATTCTGTTCCACAGTGTCTGCTATTGGCTTCGCCTCGAGGTGCAAACAACCAAGGGTCAAAATAGTTGCTCAGTGGTTGCGGCTCTGGTTTACTGATCGGACGGTTGTTGGTTTAAGCCCCAGTATTGCCAAGTTGCCACTTCTGGGCCCTTGAGCAAGGCCCTTAACCCTCTGTGCTCCAGGGGCATTGTGTCATGGCTGTAGTTAGTTTAATCCCAATCTTCACACATCACTCGGATATGCAAAGCAAAAACTGTTTTTTAACCTTTGTGTAAAATTAAAACATAAATGATGTTTTTTTTTTTTTAGTAAACAGGACAGAGCTTATTCCAAGAGTAAAAAGATAAATAGAAAGCCGATTTTTCACGAATTTACCCCTTCAGACAGTAATAGTTTAAATTTCATTTCAAAATTGCTACTATCTAAAAAACGATTGTAAACTTTTTCTATGCTGCATTTTTAACCCCTTCGACTCCGAGCAGCTCTGAATCTGTGTTCCTCACTCACTATATATCAGTAAATGTACATTTTTAATATTATTTTCATTTTCTAATGTTTTCTATTAAAGGTAAGGACTTCAAGGTGGTAAAATATGCATTAATGCTCCGCCTTTTCATACATTAGACATCATAAATATAATTGCTATGGATTTATAGAATCGTTTTCATCGGTGAGGTTGTTTCTTTATGTTTATTAGAATCACCCTTTATTCTTTGCGAATTCTGCGTATGACTGCGAATGAGTTCCATCATCATGCAGCAGAGTGCAGGGAAATGAGAAAGCCTTAGCAACAGTGAGATGATGCAACTGCTGCTCAGGCTTTTCACATTCTGGGCTCTTTGCCATGCCAAATGGTAAATATTACACACACACACTCATCACACACACACACACACACACACACACACACACACACACACACACAC
>JAAIIK010000128.1:2501974-2517693 GCA_014706435.1 Silurus glanis
CTATCTATCTATCTATCTATCTATCTATCTATCTATCTATCTATCTAGCTATCTATCTATCTATCTATCTATCTATCTATCTATCTATCTATCTATCTATCTATCTATCTATCTATCTATCTATCTATCTATCTATCTATTTGTCTGTTTGTCTGTCTGTATGTCTGTCTATTTGCATAAAACATAAATAAACCCAACCCTAATGTGTTTGCACTTAATCAGCTGAGGAATAGAGCTGATTCACTTGAACAAACATCCTTTGTAATGAGAAGAAATCCAAACAACACCTCAGTTTCTCAGTGTATAGTGGCTTTACTGTACAATACTGTAGTTTACAATTATGACTGTGTGTAAGATCATTTAAATGCAAACCAAGCCCTAGTTTTCAGCAGTGAGAAAATAAATGAGAAAAATAGGCATATTGAGCAAGACTGCGTGGGTAAGAGAGCTGTAATCCTTTCAGCTTATTCTGCCAGACCGGAGCTCAGTGACTCCACATCAGCTGATTAACGAGCAATTCATTCAGCCAAAAATTCAATTATGCTAAATGGAGCTTTTCTAACCGTCGTCCATTAAACGCCAATTATCGGTGCTGTGTACATTTGCTATCAATACACTCTGGAAGGGCCTATCGACCGCTTACGCTTTTCTGTTTTATCTCTGTTTTGGGGTGGCTTATCAAGAGAGGGACACCTGCTGTGGTTTTGTTAATATTAATGCTGATCATTTTAATTATGTTCATAGTTTATCAAGCTGAAATGTTGAACCTATTTTTGTACAATATCTAAGCCATGTTCTTTTGCCTTTTGAGACTTTTAGAATATGATGAAGCAGTGTCTCACACAGATTCAACACGTTTGCTTCTTGCCTCTTTGATTGGGGGTGTGATTTCCACACGTGTTTGTGTATATATCTGTGTATGTGTGTGTTTGGGGGATATTTAATGTGTTCTTCCAATGCTTTTGAGGGTTTCCTCTGGGCACATGGTTTCCTCATTTGTCCAAAGGTATCCTGAACATTATTTAAGAAACCATAGTTTAGTATATGAATCCAGCAAAATGACCTTTGTAAAAAGTCACACGTAAATCTAGATTTAACATATAATAACCAGGAAAATCATCATTCAATTCAAATCATATCATTTTTATTTGTATAGGGCTTTTAACAATGAACATTGTCTCAAAGCAGCTTTACACGGATAATGTGCTGATAAAAACGAATAAGATGTTTTTTTATGTGTAAGTTTGTCTCTGATGAGCGAGCCGGTGGCGACTGTGGCAAGGAAAAACTCCCCGAGATGGCATAAGGAAGAAACCTTGAGAGGAACCAGACTCACGAGGGAACCCATCCTCATCTGGGTTGCACCGAATGTCCATTTATTGCAAATATACGATGTTGTGGGGTACAGTGATGGTGATCAGAAGCAAACTGTAGTCCTGAGTCAGTGTAGCAGACTGTTGACATCAACTACAGTCCAAAAATCATGGCACACAAAAAACACCCAAATATCAATCGTCAAAAAACAAGATAGAATTAATTTAATCCTTCTTAATTTGCACCCCTATTGTCATTACTACACTAGCTATTCTAGCTAAACTTAAATTAGCATCACCTAGCATTAATAATTGTATTTATTGTGAATAAAATAGTGAATGTTTTGTTAAAAGTGTGGTTTATAAGAAAGATTCACTGTATTGTTTAGCTATATTGTGTGTGGTTGTGTTGCGTGGAGGAGGCAGTGTAGTATCTTATATAAGAACATCTCACTGTACTGCTAATCTAACTAATATAATACATATGAATGGGTTTGCATTGCTGAGTGACCGTGTGGGGGAAGTGCATTCGCAATGTTATGAAATAAAAGTGGCCACAATTAGGCTTTGTGCTCCGAGGCAGAGATTTGTGCAAGACAGACATAGATAAGGTTTCTGCTTTATGTAATTTAGCAGTAGTTAGATGGGTGGAAATGTCTTTATTGGAGAATGATGAAATAGATGAAGAGAGCAGTACCTGTGAAACTCTAGCATGAAGGAAAAATGTTAATGTTTGCAAATAAAACACACACTAAATGGTGAAATAGCTGAAATATTTGTATGTTTATTATTATTTTTTTTGTCTTTTATAAAGAAATTGCCATCTGCATGAAATTAATCACAATTCTGATTAAAACTATATTTTGGTTATTGCTTTAGAGGTAAAAGTTTAACTCTTATGCCAGAAAGTCTAAAGTATCATTATTCCCTAGATCAATAAGGTGAAATTACAATTTTTGCTTCTAGAAATGAGCTAAAGTGCAGTTTTTTTTCCGCTTCTTTCTGAAAATGGGTTCTTTTCGCAGTGTTAAACTGCCTGAGTTCCGCACTCTGGTTATGAGCATATCGAATTAGAGGTATTGCATTGGAAGTGATTATATTATGCCCGTGGTTATTCTTGTTCCTGCAGGACTCGCTGTTTCGCTGCAGTTGCTGCACGGAGACCTGGAACAGATTCAGAAGGAATACATGCGTCTTTTCACACGCAACGTCTCCATCACAAAGAGACTTGGCTTCTCTGAGATCATCATGCCAGGTAAGAGGTCATTAGTATATTTGCTTGGTTTTAATGCAATGTTACATTATGAAATATTTTGCTGTGACTCATACGTAGGACTCTGGTGCTGGTGTCATGCAGGCTCTTATTTGTTTTATATCAAGAATTGGCCTTATGAACAATTTAAAGGCACTAAAGAGTACAGTAGTTAGGGATCAGTGACACTTGGCTGTAAGAGCAGAGCGGATGGGAATACTGTATGTGGTTCACCAGAACTAGTTCCAAAAAGTACACTTTTACAATTTTCATTTTGGTGTAGCCAACTTTGGTTTCAAGACTTAAGCTACCAGGCTCATGCTGCTTATATGTAATAAAAGAATAGTATGTATAGGGTGACCAGACGTCACACTTTGTGCTGTGGACAATATTTTAATACTTTCTCCCTTATCCCAAAAACTTGAGAAAATGTCCTCTATTTTGATTTGGAAATATCTATAAAAAAAATAAACATAGGAAGGTTTCAGTCAAATGTTTTTTCCATGTTTCTCTGATAATATTTCAGGAAGTTAAAATGTAAATAATTGGAAAGCAAAGAATTGTGTCATTGGACCAAACAGTTGTTTCCCATGTTCCCATCCAGTGGCTGTGGACAAAAAAACTGACGCCTTAGTTTAAAGGTGTGTATCAGCTTCCACTCGATAGAAAAGAATAGAAAATAGAATATGCATTTACCTGTTACATGTACCTTACAGTACAGTAAGATTCTTTCTTCACATATCATCATATATTGTATATGTTATGAAGCTGGAGTCAAAGTTCAGGGTCAACCTTGATACAGCGCCACGGAGCACAGAGAGTTAAGGGCCTTGCTCAAGGGCCCAAGAGTAAGCCTCCAACCTGAGCTACCTGAGCTACCACTTCCTTAGGTCACGCCATAGAAATATTTTGCAAACAACATAGTTACATTAACCGTGTTAGAGTTTAAGGAAAAACATGAAGGGAAAAAAATGGACAGAAACATATTTGTGGGTGAGATGTGTCAATGCTATGCACTATTTTGGAACTAAATAGCTTCTAGGGGAATATAGGCTATTACTGAAAAAAGGGAAATGTGAATTTTCTTTTTCAATTCATTTTTATATTCAGAAATGTATCGTTTTTCGTTGTATTTATAATATAAATCTTAATAAATACCTTCTTATATGAGTTTACCTCTTATTCCTTACAGTGCCTGAAATTTGTCTCATAATGTCCCACATGAACTTACTTTTTGTCTAGATTTAAGATTTAATGAATAAATGTAATGTACATTTTATAATATAATGTAATCATGGAATTCATGTGTAAATCCTTCTTATGAGTCTTTCTTATGAGGCTTCTCTCAAGTCTTGTGTATGGCAACGGTAGACACATTATTGTCTAGTGAATGTTGCCATTCTAACATTTTTATTTGATCCTCTTTCATGTCTCATGAGAAGTGTCTCTTAATATGCCTTATTTTCTGTTTATCCACACATTTGCTCACAATTTACATGTCTTTATTGGTTTTCACACTTTCTGATGGCTCACACGGGACTTGCCTCAGCTTGTGTCGGCAGAGAGAGCAGAGGTCATGCTCAGATTTAGTGTGGGACAGAGTTAATTTATTGTGGTGAGATAAGTGACATTAGTTGCTTTAGGAAAGACAATTTTAAAGTCTTATGACCAATCTTTTAATCTGAGAAGAAAATACATTGTGAATTAATACATTGAAAGTTCATTGTGTAGTTGAATGGATACGAAACTCTGTCGACTACAGCTGTGTTGTATTTATTATGTTAAAATGTAGCACGTTATTGAATTTTGGAAATGAGTGGCTTTGTAATGTATTACACATCATGAATAATATGTTAAGTAGGTGTACCTGATGTATATGTATGATCACTGAATAGCTGTATTAGGCTTTGAAATTTTTTTGTTCAGTACATTGGATTGTTTCTCATTGTACTATAAGTTTCACTGACCTAGAACTTAAAAAAAAAAAACACTTTAGTTAAGCAGGTTACAGAGAAATGCTTTCTATTTAATTATTTAATTACCTTTAAATCTTGATATAATCATAAATGGAATCATTGCAACTTGAATTTTAATATAATGTTCGGTACAAAGCAATTCTCAGCCCATGGCCCTCTATCAAATTTTTTGGCACCTCTGGTTTATATAATATATACAGTATAATCGCAGTGTTCAAGCTTTAATTATATGCTACAGTAATATAGAATACAGTATTAAATAAAATATAGTAATACAGTTTGTTGTGTGATTCGCTTTACAGTTATTCATGCTGTGCTGATTTGATGTTTCTATATTGAAAAGCTAAAAGCAAACGATTCTAAGCAAGTTGCTCAAAAATTAGAAGCTATTAACTCGAAACATTCGAAATACTTATAAGCCATTTTATATCCCGATAAACAAGCAAAATCCGGCACATATGAAAATGTTGAAGAGGGCCGCCGGGTTCCTGTTTTTCTGTGTAAAATCCTTTTTTTGTGGCTAAGCTCTAGTAATAACATTGTTAGCATGATTTTCTTTTTAAGCCACACAATGGCTGTTGAACATTAGCCAAGTTCTAACACTATTAACATGCAAATGTTGGCTAATGCTTGTTGATGAGGACAAAGATATCCTCACTGTCTTGCTTAAAAAAAAAAAAATTGCAGTTTTGTGTTGAATGAGGGTACAGTGGTTTACCAGCTAATATGCGCTGAGTGCAAATAGTGTATTGTTTTATTCTGCTGAATGATTTTGAGATGTTAATCTGTCTTTATAAACATAATCTTGTTTGATCATTCATTAAAAAACACAAACAAAGCCTTGATGTGTGTGTTTCTGTTGTGTCTGGCAGATTCTGTAAATGTAAATGTTGCGGGTTTTTGGCTGCAGGTGAAATCAGGAACGACCTCTATGTGACCCTGGAGAGAGGGGAGTTTGAGAAAGGGGGGAAGAGCGTGGCGAGGAACGTGGAGGTCACCGTGTATCTGCTGGGAGCTGATGGCCAGGTACTGAAGGTAAAATATATTACAGAGACTATGAGCAGGTATTCGTCTATATGAGAGCACATTCAGGAAATCGATTAAATGTATTGATTGCTTCCTTTAATCCCTTCTGTTTTTCTTTTTGTGTTTATTCGCAATTACATTTAGAGCATTCTGCAGATACAAAGATTTTTGAGCCTACAAAGAGGATCTGACGTCCTTAAGCTACTTCATTAGTTTAGGGACTAAAAGTATCAGTCTAAAAACAATATTGGGAAGTTAGTACTATTTTTTTGCACTTTTTCTGTTTCAGGGACTGGTGTTCTCAGGTTCAGGTGAGCCCGGGATGGATGTGTTCCACTCGTATGTTCTGTACCACAGTAACAGTCCTCGCTGGTCAGAGCAGATCAAGCTGTGTGTTCCTCCAGAGCTGTTCAGACTCGCTCACCTGCGCTTCGAGTTCAGACACTGCTCCAGTAAGAGCTCGCGTTTCACGACTTTGACCAAAAAAAAACAAGTCAGTGGATACATGAGGTAAACAAAAATGAGAAGAGAAAAAAAACAAACGGATTAATAAAAATTGACAGAAAAATCCTAAAATTCTCTACTTTAAGAAACTTTATGGCAGATGCCCTTATCCAGAATACCATTTTATACATCTGAGCAGTTGAGGGTTAAGGGCCTTGCTCAAGGGCCCTGCAGTGGCAGATTAGTGGTAGGATTTGAACTCATGACCTTCTGATTAGAAGGCCAAAGTCTTAACCACTGACCTACAATTTCCATTTATGTGATTATACTAATTATACAGGCATAAATTAAAGGTTTAAGAATGTATAAATTATTTAGGTAGATAGATAAACAGATAGATAGAGAGACAGTGAAAGCCTACTTTATTAAAGGGACATTACAGCACTGACTGCTGACGAGTTATTTTTTTTACAACAACGAATTCAGGGTTTTATTGCAATAGTAATTGCACTGAATACAAATGATTCCTACTTAGAGCTTATTTAGTATATACGCTCTTGCTACACTTTAATATGTTCTGTTACACTAGAATTCTTTGTGTGATTACTGTAATTACTGTTAAGATAAAAATGTGACACTAACATGCTTGCTTTCTTAACTTTCAGCGAAGGAGAAGGGAGAGAAAAAGCTGTTTGGGTTCTCATTTGTGCCGCTCATGCAGGAGGACGGAAGAACATTGCCTGATGGGACTCATGAGCTCATTGTCCACAAGGTATGATGTGGATGTGTAAAGAATTACTCTGCAGCATACATGTGGTTTCTACAGACAAGAATTTAAACATGTTTTCCTTGTATTGGGAAAAGCATGAGAAACCTTGTGTATGGTTTCTCGTGGAGATCTAGGGGCAGTTGTTAAGATGCAAATAATGAAATATGTGCAGTGTGTGTATGTGAAGGACGTTTTCTTGAAAGACAAGGATATTTATAAATGATGCCCAGAATCTGTATAAAACCATAATGTTATTGGGCATTCATTCACCTTTTCTTATGTTATAGCCTTTGTGATTTATTAGAACATTGTACATAAAAAAAAAAAAAAAAAAAAAAACTATTAATCACTTGGACATAAGCTTTTAATCACTTTACTATGACACTTGAAACTCAGCTCAGCTGCATCCTGTTTCTCTGAGAAAACCTTTGAGATCTTTCTACTCTTTGATTGGAATCCACCCTTGGAAAATTTACTTGAATGGACATGATTTGTAACTGCAAATACCTAAACATCAGCGGAAAATGCATATCAGGGCAAAACCAAGCAATGTTGTCGGAAAAAAACGGTTGCAAAGCTCAGAGACAGGACTGTGTTGAGGCAAAGTTTTAGGGAAGATTACAACACAGGCTCTGCTGCATTATGCATGACTCTATAAGTCTTAAAATGGAAGAGGTATGGAATAACCAGGACTCATTCTAAAGCTGAGCAATCTGGGGGCAATCTGGGGGCAATGACCTTAGTGACCAAAAGAGGTGACCAAGACTCTGATGGTCAGTCTGGCTAAGCTCTAGAGATTATGTATAGAGATAGAGGAACTTGAAGGTCATCCATTAATGTAGCCCTCCACTGATCTGGGCTTTGTGTTGTAGTTCAAAGTAAACAGGAAGTCCTTAGTTTTTGGTCAGTTTGATGATGGTGGAAAACTTTATAGGCAAGTAGGTTTGTTTTTTACACCAATGTTCAGAAAAACATTAGAAAAATCACAAAAACGACACTGAATTTAACAACTGCTCTTAGATTTCTTATTAAACAAGTTTTCTTTTATATAGCTTATACATGCATATATTGTAAATCTTTGAAGTATCTTTTTAATGCTCATTGTTTTTTCTGTTAGTGTGAAGAGACTGCAAACCTGCAGGACTTGTCTCGCTACCTCAAGCTTCCCTACTCGAAAGCCAGTCTACAGCCTGGCACCAACCAGACCATGAAAAACAGCAAAGAGTCCTTCTGGATCCTCTCAACACTCTGCTCCACCAAACTCACGCAGAACGGTACCGATCACAATCCTCCATCTGCTTAGATTTCTTTGAACTAGCAATGGTATGAGCAGTGTTATCAACATGAGAACCGATTACTTTTAAAATAAATGCTTGCATAAATCACACAGTGTACTCTGATCTGAGAAAGGTATAAAAAGAAGTGCCTGAATTTGCTGTTCATAAGGTTTATGAGTCATTAAGTCACCGCTAATAAGCTTAATTGCACTTACCACTCCAATCTTTGAGCAATAATTAGACTTCATAATAGCAAACCTCCTGTGACCTTTAATTTCTGACCTTTGTGTTATTTATGGATCGGCTCTCTGTGTGAGTGGTACACATGAAAGAGTGTGTGTGTGATGGGGGGTGGCTGCATACTGATCGCACACCTGCATCTGTTGACCTTGGAGCTCAATCCAATAAGTTCAGCAGCTGGGCTCCGATCAGCACGTAAACACTTCTTACTGAAAAAAAAACTGTACAAGGTAGTGTGTGTAAACAATGAAAGATAAGGAGATGTGCTGTTATGAGAAAACAATCAGTGTCAGAGTGGTGTGGTGTAGGCTGACATGCTTAATTTCCACTTCCTGCAGATATTCGAGGGTTTTTCTCCTCTTTTATGGAAAATTGGTCAATGCTGCAGATCGCAATCTAGCGAGATATCATGCTTTTTCTTTTTGTCAGTTTGTAGTTACATTTAATTTAATATACACTATATGTATATATTTCAGCCATTTGCTACTATAACAGCAAATGGGCACTAGATGTGGAATGTGATGTTCAAAAAGCACATAATCTTATGGTCAGGTGTTCACAAATCGTTTGACCATATCGTGTAGTTACATTATTACAGCTATAAACCATTGTTCTCTCATCAACCTCTCTTGAAGTTAATAAGGCAACTAATCCATCCTGAAGAATTGCCTATGTCTGAAAAAAATTGAAGGAACATGTTTCCTGATACAAAGCTCTGACACTGAATACTCCTTCAATAAATGCTAAATAAACACCTCACATTATAAATGACACATTGGCAATAAGGAAATAATATCATATTTGAACGAAGGCTTTATTGCAAACCTGTGAATCGCCTTTTATCCAATAATAGTCAGAATGAATGTTACGATAGTAAATTGATCAACGCTTTCTGATCAATCAGAAACACTGTGGCAGATTTTTTATTTTCGATCATGTGTCATGGTTTAATAAGAGATCCATAAATGTGGTGTGGCAGATTTCAGTCCTGGAGGGCTACAGCTCTGCAGGGTTTAGTGATTTTCCAGCTGTGCGTAAACCATCGGTTGCTCTGTGGAACATTTGATTAATGTTTTTATCTCATTCATGCATGATTTATATTTCAGCTGTTGCTCTCAATCTCACTCTTACACTTTAGGTCACTGTTCAGTTGTTCTTATTGGACTGTGTTGTGTTTTTTTCACATATTTTTTTAAGTGTGTAGGTTTGGTCACGTAGCACCTTGGTCCTGGAGGAACATCGTTTTGTTTGTTCTGCACCAACTGTATATGTATATGACAAAATACATACTCAAGATTCAAGATTTCAGAAACATTGCCAAATTACGTCCCATGCTGACTTTCTCTGTGGCTGAAAAGTCGATTAACACTTTTGTATTTTTCACGTCTTGACTACTGTAATGCTTTGCTGGCTGGAGTTCCTAAAGCTACCCCAAGTAAATTACAGTTGGTACAAAATTCAGCTGCTAGAATTCTGACTAGTACCAGTGCAAGGGAACACATCACACCTATCCTGGAAAAATTGCACTGGCTTCCTGTTACTTTTCGTATTGATTTTAAAATTCTCATGCTCACTTATAAGGCCTTGAATAATTTGGCCCCTCAATATCTGTGTGAGCTGTTAACCCCCTACACACCTTCACGTGCTCTACGCTCTTCTGAAGCTGGTCTTCTAACTAAAATAAATAACTTTAAATCCCATCTTAAAACGTACTTTTTTAGGGTAGCTTTTATGTGACTTCTTTGTTTGTTATTTATTGGGTTTTGATTTTTTGTATGGTTAGTTTTAGTGTCTGTATTATTATGTGTATCTTTTAATTTCATCTTTAATGTCAAGCGCTTTGAGAAACTTCTTTTAAAGGTGCTATACGAAATAAAGTTTATTATTATTATCATTATTATTACAGCTTGCATGGAACTGTAACATTGAAATGTAAAATAAAAGCCGGGTAATTTAACTTGACTCGATCTCCAGGTGACATGTTGGATTTGCTGAAATGGAGAACCCATCCGGACCGGATCATGGACGGCTTGTCCAAACTGAAGGACATGGATGGCACAGAAATTGTTAAGGTAAATTCTTCATAATTGAACTTAAAAAAAAACTGGCTCTGCACTCTGTCTCATTAAAAGTCATTGAAATGTTGTTAACCTTTTCTTTATGTTGTGGTGAGTTGCTTGACAATTTCCTTATTATTATTATTAGAGGGGACGTCTGGAATTAGTAAAACTCAGAGCATTGTTAAGATCAGATTTGAAAAGTTCTAGAAAGTTCTAGGCCCCTGAGAATTTAGCATTAATAGACATGCTATAGTGGACAGTGGTGGCTCAATGGTTAAAGGCTCTGGGTTACTGATTGGAAAGCTGCCACTGTTGGGCTCTTGAGCAAGGCCCTTAACCCTCTCTGATCTAGGGGGCTGTACCATGGCTGCCTCTGTACTTTGTCCCCAACTTTACACAAGCAATGTGAAGTACAGTATTTCACTGTACAGTATATGTGACAAAAAAAAGATTTTTGTTACAATGTTCTATTTCTTTCTTTTCCTTTTGCTCTTATTTTGCACCAAATTAAATGTTATCCAAATCAAAACACTAACCAAAAATAAAATAAACCCCTAAAATAAGTATTTACATTTTTAAATCTCTTCCCTAATTTTTCTTTTTGCCTCATTTATAAACCCCTTCTGTTTATTTCTGTTTCTGTCTCAGTTTTTGCAGGACACGTTGGACACTTTGTTTGCCGTATTAGACGACAGCCCACAGAGATACGGACTGAAAGTGTTTGACTGCCTGGTAAGACACGTGTTTACAGCTACACTGTCTTAGATCTCCGGCTTTCAGTGGACTGTTTTGCTATTCGGATAATTTTAATGACCAATCTTTTTCTTTTCGTCTCACCCCGCTGTGTTGCCATGGTTACCTGGCGAATATAAATGCCAACAAAATATCTTTGATTGCGTGGAACCATGGCAGGGGTTGCGTTATTTAACTGCTCGAGATTTGAAAGCTATTTGAGCTCACTCCTTGGTCTGAGGAAACACTGTACTCTGTTTTAGAGAGCTGCAGGCGGAGCATCAGAGGCCGAGACTAAATGTAGGCTAATAGTCTAATTAATGCCACATAGTGTAATTAAATATTAACGCAATCCCCTGAAGAGTCTCAACTCAGATTCATTCTCAGCATCTTTGCCTGGTTAATGCTGGCTTTCATGTTTGAAGAAAAACCCTTAGCTCTTCTTAGCTCTTTTATTTGGACTGGATATAAATTTCTTATAGATCTCAGAAAGCTAGGGAAAGAAAATGGTGGGAATGGAGGGAAAGAAAAGATTAGTTGAGTGTCATCTGCATAGCAGTGATAAGAAAACCCATGTGAGGATATGACTTCAACAATGGAGTGGGTATAGAGGGAGAAAAGGAGGGGACCAAGTACCGAGCCTTGTGGGACACCAGTGGTGAGTCTGCACGGGGCAGATGTGGATCCCCTCCATGTTACCTGGTATGAGCGACCTTCCAGGTAGGAAGCAAACCATTCCCATGCTGTTCCGCAGATACCGAGGCTTTTGAGGGTTGACAAAAGTGTCTTGTGGTTGACTGTGTCAAATGCTGCTGAAAGGTCCAGGAAGATAAGTACAGATGACAGCTTGGCTAACCGAGCAGCATGCAGTTTCTCAGAAACAGCCAAAAGGGCCGTCTCTGTGGAATGTGCCGCTTTGAACCCAGACTGGTTAGGATCATGGAGGTTGTTCTGTGAGAGATAGACAGACAGTTGGTTAAAAACAGTGCGTTCCAGAGATTTAGAAAGAAAGGAGAGAAGTGATACCGGTCTGTAGTTGTTGATGTCTGATGGATCCAGAGCAGGTTTCTTCAAGAAGGGAATGACCCTTGCTTGCTTGAAGGTAGTTGGTACATAGCCAGATGTTAATGACCCATTGATGATTGTGGAGATGAAGGGCAGGAGATCTTGTGTGATGGTCTGAAGCATAGTTGAAGGGATTGGATCCAGAGGACAGGTGGTGGGATTGCAAGATTGGATGACTTGCAGTATCTCATCTTCTGTTAAGGTTGAGAAGCTTGACAGAGACGTAGTGGATTGTCGGCTGTGTTGTGTAGTCATTGATGGGGAGGAAGTGAAGGTCTGGCAGATTTTCTTAATCTTCTCATCATAGAAGGAGGCAAAGTCATTAGCAGTCAGGGAGGATGGAGCAGGTGCAGCAGGGGGGTTGAGTAGTGAAGAGAAGATGTTGTGAAGCTTACGAGGATCTTGTGCAGAGGCCTCAAGCTTTTCCTTTTCCGTGAACTTTGTATATATGTGTATGTATTTACATTTGCTAAAGTCCATTAATTTTATCTCTACTGCTGTTTGAATAAACATTCTGTTATTTCATTACATTTTAATATACACATGGCCTCAACAAATCGAACAAATCTTTGGCTTTGAAAATTCAAAAATGATTATATAACTAAAAAAATGTATGTGCATAGAATAAATGAAAAGCTAATGCACAAAGTTCAGTCTGTAAAAACCTAAGAAATGATTCGGTATGAAAATAGACAAGGCAAAATTTCAATTCACAAAAGTGTAAACAACACAAACATAGCAAAAAGACAAAAGGTCAGAAAATCAGCAGGTTAGCACTATTGTAAAATTTACTCAATACAGAAAAGGTCTGGCCTTAGCAACCCTGACACCAAGCAAGCAAATTAAGGGCATGTCCACACTAATAAATTTTTTTTCCGTTTGAAAACGTGTACTTTTCTTTCCGTTTTGTCCTTCCGTCCACACTGAGACGACATTTTCAGTCAGCAAAATGTTGCGTTTCGAAAACGCTCTTCAAAGTGAATACTTTTGCGTTGAATTGTGGAGAGTGAAAATGGAGGCTTTTGAATTTTTAGTCAGAACATTTTATTTAGTCATTGCTTTAAATAGAATAGAAATTTTTGGTCATTGTGCAATGGTGTTGATTTTCTTTGGCAGGTGCATGTCATCAATTTGCTGCAGGACAGCAAATTCCAGCACTTTAAACCCGTCATGGACAACTACATCGAGAATCATTTTGCAGGTGCTTTGTCATACAGGTGAGAACACAGACACATACCAGAAACAAAAGCATGTGTTTAGAAGACTTTATTGATCTGAGATGTTTTAATTATACATTAGGTTTACTATATTCTGGGGTTTATTTAGGGATTTTACAGTGTGTTCTACTGTAGATTTATATGTATCTCTTATATTGTGTCCTTTTGCAGCAGGGCAGCTCTGTAAATGTAATAACTATGTACTTTTAAGCTGTTTTTCTGCAAACAGTATCAAGTAACAAGTATCACAAGGCGGTACAAGATCTTAGGACTCTATTTAGAGCCCTTTTTACACTACAGTATATGAACAAGCATTTGTCGACACCTGAACAGCAGATTCCTATATGCCTTTTGAACATCTCATTCCACATTTACTCACTCTTTGCTGTTGTATTAACCTCCGCTTCTCTGGGAAGATGTGGATGTCCACTAGATTTTGGAGTATGCTTGTGAAGATTTGAGCTCATTCAGCCACAAGGGTGTTAAAAAAGTCAGGTAGGTAGGGTTGAGGTCAGAGCTCTATAGCAGATCTTCCACTCCAATCCATGTAAACCAGATCTTCATGAAGCTGGCTTCATACACCCGCCTCCGTGGCACTGGTATTGGAGGGGGCCTACTTTTCCGTGGCCCACCCTGTATGTAATAAATGATAAAAGGAATAACTGAATATTGCTTTACAAGTTGTCTCAGTGTGTATTTTTTTCTGTTTCAAACAGCAATTTTAGTGATGAAAGCGTGTCTTTCAAGCGCCAAGTATGTCTCCTGCTGGTAGTGAAAAAAAAAGAAGAAGAAAGCCATCAGTTTAGAGCAGAAAATGAAAATGATAAATCAGGCTGTCACAGGCTGTCACTGTCACAGTCATAGCACCATCTTTAATATTTTTGACTTACGATGTGGTCGTCGTAACGTATCTCCATCGTAAGTAGAGGACCACCTGTACTAAACTATGACCTGATCTTTATAACTTACTCATTTCTTTCTGAAATAACTCGCATTGAATATCATTTCAGTTCAAATAAATATGATTTTTATTCTTTAAATCAGTCCCCGTTTCCACATATTCACTTTTCCTGCCCAAGCTTTATGCCACCTTAGAATATGTGTGTGTGTATATGTGTGTGTGTGTATCAACAGGGGAGTTTGTTGTGTGTGGGGGTGTGTGTTGGTGGTGTGTAGGATGAGACTTAGTAACACAGTAAAGCATCATGTTCTCACGTGTGTATGTGTAACCATGATGTGTGATAACAATGATGTGTGTGTGCGTTTGTGTGTGTGTGGCAGGGGTGTGATTTACTCCTTCATATACTGCTACCTCTCACCAGTCTTCCAACTCTCTCTCTCTCTCTCTCTCTCTCTCTCTCTCTCTCTCTCTCTCTCTCTTTGTTTCCCTTCTCTTTTTTTTACATTTGTTTTCTCCTTTTAGTTCATTCCTGCTTTCTTCTCCTTCTCTCTCTTCTCAACAGTAAATCTTTTCTTTGTTCCTCCCCATCTTTCTCCTTTTTTGTGTTTCATTCTCCTCTCCTTTCCATGTGTCTCTGTCTCTCTCACTCTCTTTCTCCTACTCCTTTTCAATCTCTCCATATCGATCCCTCTCCTTCTCTTCTCATACCTTTATCTCGTTTTCTGTTTCCCTCTTTCTCCTTGCAAATTGGATGCTTTTCTTTTTTATCTTTTAGTTTTTTTTCCCTTAGTGTTTCTGCTTTCTTTCTTCCTTTATTCATTCCTTCCTTACTATCTTCTTTCCTTCGTTCCTATCTATCTATCTTCCTTCCTTTCTATCTATTCATCTTCCATTCCTCTTTCCTTCCTTCCTTCTTTCCTTCCTTCCTTCCTTCCTTCCTTCTTTCTAGCTAGCTCAACTGCTCTATATGTACCTTTGATTTCTTAATTCCCCTCTTTACCTCTCTCAATTCCTTTTCCATTTTTTCTCTCCCCTCAATCTTTTATAAACTTTGCTTTGCTCTTTGCTTTCAGCCTTTCTTTTCATTCTTCTCCGCTGTTGTCCCTCTATCTATCTTGCCTTACATTTTGCTCTAATTGCTTTTCTCTTCTATACTGTCTATACTGTCTCTGTCTATACTTTCTGTTACTTCTAGCTTCCCAATTTTGAACCCCCTTCTTTCTTTTTCTTTCTTTCTTTCTTTCTTTCTTTCTTTCTTTCTTTCTGTCTGTCTGTCTGTCTGTCTGTCTGTCTGTCATTCAGACTGTAGCTGAGATAAACAGGACTCTGTTTCTTTAAACCTCTAATAAGCTAAAATAATAAGTAGTAGTGTTACACTCTTGCAGTCTTGTACACCCTCACACACACACACACACACACACACACACACACACACACACACACACAC
>JAAIIK010000128.1:2551774-2569762 GCA_014706435.1 Silurus glanis
AATGTCATAGAAAAGTTCATTTATTTCAGTAATTCAACTCAAATTGTGAATCTCGTGTATTAATTAAATTCAGTGCACACAGACTGAAGTAGTTTGAAAAAATAATTGAAAAAATAATATTTGGGTAATACAGATTTGTGTGTGTGTGTGTGTGTGTTTGTGTGTGTGTGTGTGTGTGTGTGTGTGTGTGTGTGTGTGTGTGTGTATACTTTTTTTTATTAGTACAATATGTTCATTTATATTATATATTACATTAACGTGCAAAAGTTAACCGTTTTTTTTATTCTTCAGTCCGCATTTTCTATCCCTGATCTTTTTAGTCATAAAGGCAATTACTTAACATGTTGAAAGGCAATGCTGAGGATTGTTTATTAAAATGCTCTGTCTCTAACCTCAGAGGCAGGAACTACAAAGAAGTGACTTGCATATTGCATATAACTGGATGTATGTAACTTTCCCCATGCAATACTGATGCCACCTTTGAAGTCAGCGACCATACTGACTGTTTCACTCTGTACTCCCTGTTCTTTCAACAAAGTGTATTTTACATGTTTTTTTTTTTTGTCTTTCCCAGGCCTTTTTTGCAAAAGACTACATTTCCAATCACCCGGAGGATGGCGATAAGATCACCCGTCTCCGAGAGCTCATGTTTGAGCAGGTAATGTTACCTACACGAAAGTGATTCCATGCATTTAAATAAATAAAGATGGTGGCTAGTCATGCATTTGCTTTTGTCATTGATTTAAAAAATAATACAAATGGTCTACTTCTTACCGCAGGCACATATTCTGGAGTACGGACTGGCTGTACATGAGAAATTCGTTCCACAGGACATGCGTCCGCTGCACAAAAAACTCATCGACCAGTTCCATGTGATGCGATCCAGCCTGGGGATACAGGTCTGTCTGGACAGATATAATACATACACTAGAACTGTATACGTATTCAAGAATGATTGTGTGTTTCAACGCGGAGGTGGTAGCCTAGTGGTTTATGCATTGGACTTAGGATTCTAAGGACATGAGTTCAAATCCCAGCCACGCCAAGCTGCCCTCTTGGGCCCCTGAGCGAGGCCCTTAACCCCCATAGCTGCTCAGTTGTATTATTAAGATAAATCGGGCATCTGCCAAATGTCATAAATGTAAATGCAAATGTTCCTCTCTCCAGCCACAGGAGTTTCCTGCATACGTGCGTGTCAGTCCTCTGCATTTCGCCAACGGCAGTCCCCGGACCTGCAGGACTCCTGTCCCTAATGCCATCAGTCCAGACGGAGGACGTATAGTGGCACGGCGCAGGTGTGTGCTCATTACAGAGAAACTCCTCTTATTCATTAGCATTATACATTACCCTTATAGCTCGAGGTACAAAACTTAAAACTCATATTTAGCAGCAGTGTCTAGGCTGTTTAACTTTCCAGATAAGTAAATAATAAATGGTTCCAGACGTTCCTAATGGTGCCTGAACGGTGCATCTAAGAGATGAAGGGAATGGGACAGGTCCTACAATCAGATTATTGTTTCATATTTACAAGGGCAACTCATTTATAATTACATTATTTATTACCCTCAAGGACAGACAGTAATTTATGAAATCCAACCGGGTGCTCAAACAGCCTTACAGACATACAGCCTGTCATACTACAGTTTCATCACACGCATCCCAGAGGCTTTTTCTTCTACTTGGCTTTGACAATATATAATGATATCATTGTTTTTTTTCACGGCCACTAAAATGTTATTCCGTCAACAGCAATTAAAATGCAGCTCAATTAAGACTAACAACACTCACGCCTTACTTTTGTTCGTTTTTAAATCTAGAACAGTGCAGTGGTATTATACAGGTTGAAATCTGAATTATGTTTCCTAGTTCCTGTGAATCCTAACGAATCCTGTTTAAGCAAAACAGGAAGCTATATGCTTCTTATTCATTAAATATTAGACTTTACAACGCTGTTATGCCTTTTTACAGTATAATCATAGAGTACAGTAGAAAGATGGTGCCACACGGATTTGAAATCACAGTACTATATTTCATTGGCAATATCAAAGCCTAAATTACAAACAAAAAGATTTAAAATTTTATGTTGATTAAATATGATACTTTGTCATATACTTTCGGCCTGTGATAAAACAAGACACTTGTAAGGAGTCATTTTTCTGCCAATCAGTGCACCTCCTGTTCCTGGCTGCATCTTAATCGCCTACCGGTACATTCGATTGTATATCAGATTTTGCACAGATTTGCTCTGAAATGCAACATGAAATGTTATTGCTGGCTTGAGCAGGAAATAATAGACTAGAATGATCACAATATTTGGTAAACTCTCTGATACAGGAATGGTTATATCCTGTGTGGTGAATGAATCTAAATATAGATTTTTTCCTATAAAATCTCGATGTTGTTCAAGCTCACGTGCTTGCGTCTGTATTGTTGGATCCTGAAAATCATCTATTTATTCAGTTTTAAATTTGTTCTGTTCAGTATGAAATTCATCCAAGCTGATAACATTTGAGACTTTCATGTGTCTCCCATATTAGCCCCCTGAGTTACCCGGCTGTGAATCGCTACTCGTCATCTTCACTGTCATCGCAGGCCTCCAACGACGTGAGCAACATCACAGGCCAATCAGAGAGCTCGGACGAAGTCTTCAACATGCAGGTGTGTGTCGTTAAAGATTTCTGTACTTAGCATGGGATAAAAAAACACTTAGCTAGATATGCTATGCAGTGTTTAATGGCAGAATGCTTTTAATGAATTAGCAAAAAGTTATTAGGCGAATGCTAAATTATGTCACTTTGAAAACCGGTCGGTCGGTTTGTTTTGATTTGTTTAATGTCTGGTGTATAATTTGGGCCTTTTCCAAACGAACGATGAACAACGTGAGGCACTTGTGGCCATTTTTTCGGTCATGGCTCCTACATCATGAAAGGGGTTCACAAAAGGTTATTTTCACAGTTTTGCGGTCAAAGATAAATTTGGTCGCACATTTTCTGACAGAATGACTATCTCACAGTGTGTTTGCTACTATGATACATCTATTGACTAGCCAATACAAGTGCAACAGGAAATGACATGTCGATCATCATGACGAAAAGAGATAAAAGCTAAAAAGATACATGATGTAGCCAAGTTTTTTAGATCCAGTGTGATTTGTGATTTACAATGATCTTATAAGATTGCTGAAATCATCTGTGCAAGGCATAACATATGGGGAATTTGGTACTGAAGGCCAGGCTTTTTCTGAAGATACTGGCATATCTTGTGTATTTGTTTGTTACAATGTTGAAAATAAATTTCAGCAGCAGTTTATGGCGGCGATCAAACAATCAGACATTTCGACATTTTAAGACAGGGGTCCAAAGACTTTTTTCTGTGAGGGCCCCATAGTTTTTACTTTCTTTAAAGGGGGGGGAGTCGGTCTGTTACACAAAATGACATGGGCATCACATAGTGACATTTCTTTTCATATTCAATGAATTAAAAAAATATAAACTTACTTATGCATATGTACAGTCAGGTCCATAAATATTGGGACATCGACACAATTCTAACATTTTTGGCTCTATACACCACCACAATGGATTTGAAATGAAACGAACAAGTTGTGCTTTAACTGCAGACTGTCAGCTTTAATTTGAGGGCATTTACATCCAAATCCGGTGAACGGTGTAGGAATTACAACAGTTTGCATATGTGCCTCCCACTTTTTAAGGGACCAAAAGTAATGGGCCAATTGGCTTCTCAGCTGTTCCATGGCCAGGTGTGTGTTATTCCCTCATTATACCAATTACAATGAGCAGATAAAAGGGTCCAGAGTTCATTTCAAGTGTGCTATTTGCATTTGGAATCTGTTGCTGTCAACTCTCCAAGATAAGATCCAAAGAGCTGTCACTAACAGTGAAGCAAGCCATCATTAGGCTGAAAAAACAAAACAAACCCATCAGAGAGATAGCAAAAACATTAGGCGTGGCCAAAACAACTGTTTGGAACATTCTTAAAAAGAAGGAACGCACCGGTGAGCTCAGCAACACCAAAAGACCCGGAAGACCACGGAAAACAACTGTGGTGGATGACCGAAGAATTCTTTCCCTGGTGAAGAAAACACCCTTCACAACAGTTGGCCAGATCAAGAACACTCTCCAGGAGGTAGGTGCATGTGTGTCAAAGTCAACAATCAAGAGAAGACTTCACCAGCGTGAATACAGAGGGTTCACCACAAGATGTAAACCATTGGTGAGCCTCAAAAACAGGAAGGCCAGATTAGAGTTTGCCAAACAACATCTAAAAAAGCCTCCACAGTTCTGGAACAACATCCTATGGACAGATGAGACCAAGATCAACTTGTACCAGAGTGATGGGAAGAGAAGAGTATGGAGAAGGAAAGGAACTGCTCATGATCCTAAGCATACCACCTCATCAGTGAAGCATGGTTGTGGTAGTGTCATGGCGTGGGCATGTATGGCTGCCAATAGAACTGGTTCTCTTGTATTTATTGATGATGTGACTGCTGACAAAAGCAGCAAAATGAATTCTGAAGTGTTTCGGGCAATATTATCTGCTCATATTCAGCCAAATGCTTCAGAACTGAAGACAGTTGCAGTAGAGGCCTGGCAGAGCATCACCAGGGATGAAACCCAGCGTCTGGTGATGTCTATGCGTTCCAGACTTCAGGCTGTAATTGACTGTAAAGGATTTGCAACCAAGTATTAAAAAAGGGAAAGTTTGATTTATGATTACTATTCTGTCCCATTATTTTTGGTCCCTTAAAAAGTGGGAGGCACATATGCAAACGGTTGTAATTCCTACACCGTTCACCTGATTTGGATGTAAATGCCCTCAAATTAAAGCTGACAGTCTGCAGTTAAAGCACAACTTGTTCGTTTCATTTCAAATCCATTGTGGTGGTGTATAGAGCCAAAAATGTTAGAATTGTGTCGATGTCCCAATATTTATGGACCTGACTGTATATAGTTAATGAGTGCATCTAACAAATAATTAGGCTATGTTAATAACTGGACTACATTAATAAATATAATTTTATTTAATTGATAAATTATAAATCTAAAACTATAATAAAGAACTCTCCGTGCAGCACGCAGTCTCAGGTTGTAAAAAAAAAAAAAAAATGCACGTAGCGTCAGTTATTTGCTCCTAGAGGCTGCTCTCGTAATGACAGGGGACTGGAATCCGGAAAAACTATCGGTATCGATTTTTGCCGATAGTTCCAGCAATCAGTGCTTCGACAGTGCTTAAAGAAATATATTTATAAATTACATTTTCAAAATATGTCTCTGGCATTGTTCCAAATATGGGGGCAGGCCTTCACGGGCTGTGGTTTGGAGACCCCTGTTTTAGGACATTGCTAGTAATTTATAGCTGTCATGTTGATTATGCTTTTTGCGTTCCTGAGGTTTCAGCCAGAGTATACAGAATCAAATGTACCATTGAAATCAAACGCAGTAACACGACTCCTCCAAGACAAACCAGAATTAGCTTCCAGTCATCATAGTAGGCATGTTGACCTGCTCATGATTCGTTTTTCTTGCCATAGCCAAGTCCGTCTACCTCAAGCCTCAGCTCGAACCACTCCGGCTCTCATAATGTGAACAACTCGGCGGCCTCAAGCAATAGAGGTTAGTGATTATTTGCATGGAAAGCGATTCATTAAGCTTCAGCGTAGTGAACTACAGTGAAATTATGAATTGTTGTGCAAAATATTTTAGTTTTCATACTGTTTCTATGATTTCCTGTGTTTGCATGAATATACCTACTGTTTACTTCTAATAACTCTGTGAGGTTGGTGGGTTTGATTGCTGTTCACCTTTTCCCTGTAGATTCTCTTCCGTCGGCGTCTCCACTGCCGTTGGACAAACACAAACATTCGAAAGAGAACGCATGTCTTTCTCCCAGAGACCGACTGTGCAGTGGTGTTTTCTCCAACCCCCTGGACCCTACACAGGTGAGACCCGAGCCGATGAAACGCTCTCGGGTAAGACAACTGTGCGAAAAGTTAACGTGACTCGGTTCTGTGTCCCACCTGCAGAGGATGATGGCGTTCCAGATAGATGCAAATCTGCCACGTTGCGAGGCCACTTTTCCCACAGCAGAAACCGGTATGAGACTTTGCTTCAGCTCAAATCACATATACAGTATCTCAAAAAAAGTAAGTACACCCCTAACATTTCAGCAACAATTATTTTTTTATATCTTCTAAAGGGACAATACTATTAAAATGAACTTGGATATATTTTAGAGTAGTCAATGTGCAGCTTGTATATCAGTAACTCAACATTCAGCCATTATTGTCAAAATAGCTGGTAACAAAAGTGAGTACACCCTAAGTGAACATGTCAAAACTGTGTCCAAAGTGTTCACCATTGTTATCTGGCACTGCCTTAATCCTCCTGGGCATGGAATTCACCAGAGCTGCACAGTTGGTTGTTGGGATCCTCTTCCACTTAATCAGCTTCAGATTCTTAAGCAAGGCAGATGTCATCTTGGTGTTGTGTTTGGGGTTGTTATTATGTTGGAAAACTGCCTTTCGGCCCAGTTTCTGAAGGGAGGGCATCAAATTCTGCTTTAGAAAGTCACAGTACATGTTGGAATCCATGTTTCCCTCAATGAACCACAGCTCACCAGTATCAGCAGCACTCATGCAGCCCCAGACCATGATGCTACCACCACCATGCATGACTGTAGGCAAGACACAATTTTCTTTGTACTTCTCACCATCTGAGCCAAACAAGTTTATTTTGGTCTCATCAGACCACAAAACATGGTTCCAGTAATTCATGCTCTTGGACAGGTCGTCTACAGCAGACTGTTTGCAGGCTTTCTTGTGAGCCAGCTTCAGAAGAGGCTTCCTTCTCGGATGTCGGCCATGCAAACAGACTTGTTGCAGTGCTTTTTTGTTGCCAGCTATTTAGACAATGATGGCTGTATGTTGAGTTAATTTTAGAGGACAGTAAATGTACAAGCAATACAAGCTGCATATTGACTATTCTAAAATATATCCAAGTTTCATTTCTATAGTATTGTTGAGAGGATGGTTGCTGAAATGTGAGTGGTGTACTCACTTTTGTGAGATACTGTACATTTCAAGATTTGCAAGATTTTATTCAGCACAAACAGTTATATACAGAATATAATGCAGTGGAATTAAAACCTGGTCGATTGCTCAGAAAATTGTGCATTACATAAAAAAATAATATAAAATAAATATAAGTTAAGATAAAAAATATTATATATATATATATATATATATATATATATATATATATATATATATATATATATATATATATAAAACATATTTTTTATTTTCTAATTCTGTGAGACGAAGAGAAATAAACAATTGGACAATGAATGCCAGTAAAGTCTTGTATGCCAGTAAAGTGTAGGTGTGAGAGAGAGAGAGAGAGAGAGAGAGAGAGAGAGAGCGAGCAAAGAAGGAGTTCATTTTACCTCTGCACTGCTTTTTCTGGAATGCTTTTTTATTCCTCTTGCGAGCATCCTCAGCATTTTTGAGTATGTGATGATCCCAAAATGGCTTTCCATGGTACTGTATCTGCTATGAGCTCTTGTGATATGGGTTAAAAAGTAGCATAATGCTCTGTGTCTTTTTTTTTTTGTCTGAGCAGCAGCTCCAGGCAAGAACTTAAGGTCTCTGTCTCCTATGCCAACCTCAAAGTCTCCTCAAAAGGTGAGTTCTGATCAACTGATAGTGATCATAACCAGCTTTCACAAATGGCCAATTTACTATAAAATCAATGTGTGTTTTCACTAGTTAGAGATACAAAGGAAATGGAAAGCATTTCAAGAATTGATTCATATATCCTTTGCAAAGACATGCTAATTAAAATGCATACGTTGTACAGACATCGCTCTGGATAATTATTCTGTATACAGTCAACAATTCGAGGTTCGGAACTCGCCGGCTCGGAAAATGTAAGGGTTCCCATTTGGAACCTAACTAACAGCAAGTTGAGGAATATTTTAAAATTCGCGGGAATCTGCAGTGGGACCGAATGTTTAGGAACATTAGGAATTACATTTTAAACTATGTATTTGGTTAAATACTGTACATTATTACGTTTATAAAGTGACATTATGTCTAGATTAATTCACTAGGGTACCCCCGCGGGTTCTGGGGAAGCACTGTATCATACAGATAATACACAGTACATGTGCACACATTGTACATAATCCTATATTATAATTTTTTTTATCTACATTCTCTACACATATTGTGCCTTACACACATTTCGCACTGATATACAGTAACAAATATTTGTTGGTATATATGTTTGTATTTATTCTTAGTGTACTTGCTCACCAGCTTCCGCATATTTTTACTATATCCAGAGCCTTTATATTGATTTGATGAACAATTATCCACTTATATATTATATGCTGTACAGTACATAAACGAGGTGGTATTAAAAGATTTAAAGACCAATGGTGCTAACTGGTGCTATTCTGACAACGTGCGCTACCACGTCTGCGATTTCATCATGGAGAGCAAGTCGAATAAAAATAAAATCATTTATTTTATAAAGCACCATTAAAAGTAGCATTTCAAAGCGCTTTCCAAACATAGAAGAGAGAAAAATAAATAAATAAATAAATAAAAGTAAAGATTACCAAAAAAAATTATAAATAACATTAATATTAATAATAATAATGAGAATTATAAAAAAAGATAAAATAAAAATAAAATAAGATAAAATAAAAAATACAATAAAAAATAAAATAAGTAAACATCATAGAATACAACATTCTGAAAAAAGTTGAGTTTTAAGAGCAGATTTAAAAACACTAAAAGACTCGGCCTGTCTAATCTCAATGGGGAGAGAATTCCACAGCTTTGGTGCATGTGATGAAAAAGCCCGATCACTCATAGAGCGTAAACTTGTAGGAGGAAAACAACCAAATGACCGGAATCAGAGGAACGGGAAGAAACAAAGAGCAAACGTGAGATTCTGCGGGAAAGTGGGCAAATTTGCCACTTTGACATGACATACGTTTGACATGCTGCAGTCGGTCGAGGTGTTTTGCGTGGCAGGCGCACTTCAAGAGAGAAAGAACCTCACTAGAAGACACAACATTCAGCAACTTGTGCATGATGATCGACTTGTCCACACAATCTCACTTCTGCACCCACCCTACTTGCCAGATTTGGCTCTTGCGGACTTCGCCCCCCTTCGCCGAAGATGAAGATCCAGCTCAAAGGTTGCCGTTTTGACACCATTGGGGAGATCCAGCGCGAATCGCAGAAGGTGCTCGACACGTTCAGATAATATGACTTCCAAGACAAATTCCAGAAGTGGCAGGAAAGCTGTATTGCTGTGCGAGGGGACTATTTTGAAGGTGGTAGTGTGTAAATGTAGATAAATAAAGTACTTTCTTGTAAGCAGAGCTAGTTTTAGAGTAGTCGCGGTGATATGCAGAAGCATATCAAAACATGTGTAACGTTAATATAATGGGTTATGGGATGATTATATAGTGATCATATGTTCCAGAGTTTCTAAACATTATGAGTCAAAAACATACGCACACCCATACAATAAAAAAAAAACCTGATCCTGCTCAGAGAATAATGACTTTGTCTTGTCCCTCTTACAGACCTCAGCTCCTCCCCTCACCCCCTCTCCGACTGACGGTTTGCCCGCTGGCAGCTTAGCGTCGCACTCGCCCGCCCGCTCGGGCAGCTACAGCAGCGGCATCTCCTCTCTCAGCCGCTGCAGCGTGTCCGAGACGTGCGGCATCGATGCGACGCTGCCTGAGCCGTCCATGCCTGCGGTCCTGCCCGCTTCCGACAACGCCATCCGCCGCGGCAGCAAGACGCCTCCGCCCTACAGCGTGTACGAGAGGAACAACCTGCGCCGCGCCACCCCACTGCCCCACAGCCTGTCGGTGCCACCTGCCACAGACAGCACCAACCTGCCCGCCAAACCACAACTAAGCCGCACACAGAGGATCAATTCGGAACCACGGCACAGGATCACGCCCCGGAAAGTCTCTCAGCTCTAGGGTTACAGGTCTCCCCCTAGCAGTAGTGCCTGGAACTGTTTGAGCAGCTCAACCAGGTTATTCTGAATGTTTAGTATTTACTGAGTCACACTGACTGGACTTTGACGTGTAGTCTTGAAGATGTTTTATCATTGAAAACTGATCCTCTTTACTACGAATCCCTTTTCCTTGATTGGGTCAACCAATTACTCAAAGGAAAGCAGGAATCTATTACAGATGCAGTTTTATTTTTTTGTATTAACTCAAAAAGAACACAATTGCTTGCTTTTTTTTTCTTGCTTGCTTTAGCAAAGAATCCAATCTTCTGTGCGTTAGCAATGGATCCATTTTTCCCCCATCCTCAGCATGGGGTTATTTTAACTTCACTATTGAAGTGAACTGGAATTGGGTCAGTGTTATAAATCTATATCTTGCATCTTTTCCGTTACATCCATGGCTAGTGAGACTCCTGTACAAGTATAGCCGTTAAGAGATTAGAATTCTCCACACAAAAAAAAGGCAAATAGTTTAAAGTTGAATCTTTTGATCTGGCAGGTCCACATACCACTTTAGAGCAAAGTTCTGTAAAACATACCAGTATTTTTGATAGATGTATTCCTCTCTGTATAGTATTCCGCTTATTACCGACAGCATTGTTTTTTTTTTTGCCTTATACATGGACAAAGACGTGCAGCTAGTCCTGCATCCCGTTCGATGCGCTTTGTCCTTTCTGGAATGGCTGAAAGGTGCTACATATTTCTTAGTGGGTTTTTTTTTTTTTTTTTTTTTTTTTTTTTTTTTTGGACTCATAGCTGCCGAAAACCTGCCTGAACAATAATTGTGCAATGTACTGAAAATCGTGTGGTCTCCGAGTATTGTGCCAAAGAAACAAAAAAATAATAATAAACAGTATTAACATTTCTGTCGGTGAGAGTAGCTAGGGCAGCTTAGAGCTCACGTAGCCGCACGAAAGCTTGTGCTTGACAATGTGCTTTTTACGCCGTGCGCTGAGGCCTAGAGTACAGTACGTTAGCATGAGGCATGTACAGCATCAAGCAATATAATCAGTGTAGTTTCCTAGAGAGTGGGAGATTCAAAGCACACAAGGTTTCCAGACTGGTTGTCAGTGATTTCTGAACTTTCACTCAGATATACGCAGAATTTGTTGAACGAAATGTATCAAAATGATTTTGTTGTCTGTTTAAGAGTGTAGAAAAGGAGAAAGAGAGCTTGAATTGTATTGTAGGTGATTAAAAGGTGCACAAAAATGAATCCAGTTTTTGACTGCCAAAAGCACAGCAAATGTGGAACTATATTTACATTGTATTGATGTTTTTTTTTTTCCTACTTCCTGAAAATATGTAAAAAAAATTTACTTTTTTTTTTTTTTTACCTCAGAAATGGCTTTTCATTTAATCACATTTAGCAATTTCCTCAAGTTCTTTTAACACCGATTGACTTTTCACTTTAAGTGTTTTCAAGTGAATTTAAACCACTAACACACCACATGCTTATAATCAGTATTATTCTCATGGACACTGTGCCTCATATGACGTGTCCTCCTCAAAAAATTCCTTTTTTAAAGCTTACTGGGGTTATCATTGTGAAACCATCGTAACAGGTTGCGCAAATTACCGTGAAATGACAACCGAATATCTGTACTGTACATCCGTACTGACACCTGGAAAAACGCAACAAGATCTAATAGCTGTTCACTGCCGAACTGCACACCTAAATCATTTCACGGTTTTAAATGGAATCATGATTCATAATGTGTCCGACACCCCGATACAACCTTTTTGACATTTTCAACTCTTTTTTAATTCGCTACTACTCTGACATTGTTCGCATATTGTTACTCAAATGTTTGCCTACCTATCAAGAAAAACGTTTTTTTTAAGTTCCCTTTACATTGTCTAAATTTTATATTTTAAAAAATGTGAGATGGAAAACGAATAATCATTCAGCTCAATTTCTTACAGGGTAATTTAAGTCATTACTAAAATAATAATTATACTTTTTTTTTTCGACACTGATAAATTTATTTTTAATCTGTGGCAAAAAAAAATTATGAATTTGCAACTTACATCAGTGACACTAATACAACTAAGTACTACTAACATAATTGAAACTGCAGAGATAGAGCATTTGTTTGTTTGTTTGTTTGTTGTTTGGACATCACTGTAATTTTATCGATCTTGTGAAGAAGCACAGTCTTTTATCGGTCCCTTGGTTTCTGAGGCAAACTCGAGCTAAAAGCAGCTAAAAGTGGATTCAGGCTTGGAAACGCATGACTCTGTAAATGGTGGTCATTAGTACGTCGCTTGTGTGAATGACTTGATAAACAGTGTTGCAGTTGTGTTCACATATGCCTATGCTACTTCAAGATGCTCATTCTAGGCAATTTTGTAATTTTGAATGGGATTGCCTAGTGACCACTTTTAGAAAGAAAAAAAAAGAAATCAAACAAACTAGTATTCTTGTATTATCTCTCTTTTCTCTCTCACCTTGTCTCACCTTTTGTATGGATTAGGTTTTATCTTTTTTTTTTTTTTTGTTCAATTTTTTGAACCTGTAAAGTTGTACTTTATATCATATAATGGGATGAGAGTATTCCATATAGCCCGTGTTACAGATTTTGTACAAAACTGTGTTTATATGAAAAATGTAACCAGTTCATAGGCTTTGAATGTTGCAATGAAAAAGTTTTTATTTGTAAATGTTGACTATTAGACATTAATGAATAAAGGTTGATTGATGTACAAACGGTTAAAAAACATATTAACATTCCACTATTAAAAACACTTATAACTCATATTAGTCATAGTGTGAACGATTCGTTGTGTCATTTAACATTTTCATTTACATTTTTTTGCCATTTGGTAGATGTCCTTATTTAGAGTGATATAATTGTCTCATTTACATGGCTGAGCAGTTGAGGTTGTTAGGGCCTTGCTCGAGGGCCCAGAGGGGGGAGCTTGGCAGCGCTGGGGTTTAAACTCAAACAGAAGTACAACATTTTTGGAGATTTGTACAATGACTTTCATCAAACTAAGTAAAAAGTTTTAACATTTACTTTATTCAATGAAAACTTAAGGATATAAATAAAAATGGTTTGGAAATATATTAAATAATATTAAATATATGATCACTATAATATAATATAATAATAAAAAATATGATCACTATTGGATTAGACACACCATAAATAATCTAGAAGCATTTGCAGCAAAAAATCGAATTGGGGACTCAACCCATGTGAGTACATAGGATTCTGAATTTACTGGAAATACTGGCCTAGGGGCCATGTGAAATTGGCTGAAAATGGATTGACTTTATCATTTAAGACTTTAAAATAATTTTCCCTTGACATGTGAACTTGCACTAGTATTCTTCAATATTTAACATTTACCAAGTAACACAACTGGCTAAAACAATACATGGCACTTTTATAAAAAAAATACCGTATACTGAAATATCTATACTGGATAAAAGAGAATTTGGGCCAGTAGGATATTTTTCAACAAATTATTCCAAAACATTTGCTCAAAATAAATATAATCAGAATAATATGATCAAAAATTTATTCCAGGTGTCAAACTTCAATTTAAATCCACCTTGCCAACACTTGTCCAATGTCAGCCATTTCACTGGGGTCAGTACTGGCCCACTTTGGGCCAATTCAAACAAACAAACAAAAAAAACAGCACACTTTTCCATAGTTTCCAAGTTCCCCTTAATCCTGACAAACTTTACTTTTAGCAAACTGTAGCTAATTCATGAACTAAAAGAGGGTGCCAACATTGTCCACTGGGCCAATACTATGCCACTAATAGATTTCACCTGCGTATTAATTCACTGAAATGAAGTTGTGTTAACTTATATTGTGCCAGTTTGGGTTTAATTTTGTCAGGGTCACTGTGAAAAGGACTGCTTTGCCAACACTGACAAAACATTTGACAGTAAGGGTCAACACAAATCTGACAGGTTCTAGACCATATATAGTAATACCAACTGTTGGAAGTGAACATTCAAAATGTGTAATTAAATACAAAGATATGTAAATAATAACATTAACATAAAATCAATGATAAATATCTTTAGTTTTAATAATGAAGCTTTTTTTTTCCCCACAAAAATGCCATTTTTTATTTCCTAGTATCAGTGACCGTCAGGGCCAGCAAGGCCTTCTCTGCTGGCCTAAACTCTATAAGATGACTGACTTACATTTTAATATATTTTTGTCCATGAATAAATATCAAATTATTCCCAATATTCCATTCTCTTCACTCTATGTGTGAGTTTTAATCCAGGTTTGAGTTTCTATCTAATCGGATTTGAGCGGTCACATGGGGAATTGCCAAAAGGACAGCACTGTAAACACTGCAGATGTCATATTTATTTACGCCCGTGTTGCTTAAAGCTGTTTCTTTAACCAGTCAGACTGCGACCTGATCTTTCACAGGCCCGTCCGATTTTGTCTAAATAGGTCACCATTTTCACATCCTTTTATTGGATGGTCAGAGAGCAGACTAGTCAGCTGTGCCCCCACATCTGCTGCAAAGTGCACAAGCTTAAATAGACGTGTGTGGGGTTAATAGCCGGAGTTTTTTTTTCATTCCACAAAAAAGGCTGACAGAGGGGGAGAAATTTATTTGCTTGCAGATACACAAGGACATTCACAAGACGGACTTTTCAAAAAAGCTGGACATCATAAGGCCAAAACGGTTCAAAACAGTTAAGCTTTTTCATGAACCATTTATCATTTTTATTCCTTGTAGAATTTGCACAGAAATACACATTTTGCAATCATTTCAACTACCCAGGAAAACCTTACTGCATGAGAAAGAAATGCATAAAATACACAGAATCATTTTATGAGGTGAAAATTATTCCTTCTGCTAGAGATGATGTATGCAGGTGGTGAAGCTGTGGCTGCAGTGAAAGGAGACTTGTTGAATTGTGTTTATTGGGTTTCTTGCTTTAGTCTCGCCGTATGAGATACTTGTCTATGATGCAGCCCTCTGTTATTCTGCATTTTTGTATAATATTCTATAAATGTGTCATAATGATGGTGATGATGGTAAATTGACTCAAGAAGGACATCGCTGAAGGCGAAATGCACGACCTGCTATTGCATCGTATATACAGTATGTGATGTGATGTGATGTGATGTGATGTGATTACATAATAGTGATGGGTCGTTCATGAACGAGTCTTTAATGTGACACAATGTGAACGAGTAGTCTCGAAGATCTTTGTAAGGTTATGTACAGGAAACAGAATGGAGTAATTCATCTCATACGTTCTCTGGTCCAAGTCATTTGATCTTATGTCATGTAAGACGCTATGCAGTGCATTAGACAGAAAACTAAATTGAGTAGTTCATCTCATGAGTTCTTTAGTTCTTTAGAATCTTGACATTATTGTTACAATAATCATGGGAGTCGAGTGACAAAAAGAACTAACAACATGGGCCAAAAGCAATGAGAGGTGAGATATTTATGCTTTTTATCATAATTTTTATCATATATTTTTATCGTAATTTTATCATAATTTATCCTTTTTTTTCCCTTTTTTTTTTCTTCCCTTATTTGTATTTATACATTGTACTGTGTATATACTGTATATTATAGTATGTGTATATTCTTTTTATATATTTGCATTTATTTTTATTTCTTTGTTTTGCTGCTGTAACATAGAAATTTCCCCACTGTGGGACGAATAAAGGTTTATCTTATCTTATCTTATCTTATCTTATCTTATCTTATCTTATCTTATCTTATCTTATCTTATTTTCATTATTGGACCAATGCAAAATGTAGACGTATGTATGTAGACTTAACATTTTGTATTATTTCTGATTAAAGGAACCAAATGAACTTAATGCCTAAAAAAAAAAGATCCGTTCATTCTAATCAAAAGATTCAAAGAACCAAATCACTAAAATGATTCGGTCTTCCAATCGTTACCGGGTTAAACTTGGTGCGCTTTAGGACCGCGCGGACAAGCATATAGGAAAGCGGTGGAGTGGACCCGGATGCGGATCAGAGTGTAGGTGAGTGGGGTGAGAGTGGACCCGGAGAGAGACACTGCACACTCTGTGGACATTGTGTCGTCCTTTTCTCCTGCTGTGTACAGTTTTAATAATAGCTATATGATCGCGGTGAACGAATGAGCCACTGTGGTTAAATATTATGACACTTAGCATAGTATTAGCAAAAACAACACCAGCATGGCTGGTTCCGACACGTGCCGCTAATGTGTGACACACTCGAGCGTCACCTCGAAAATGTTCCCGCATCATGTATACACAAGATTGACATGTTAGAGATCTGCAGTACAGGTGAAAAGTTTGCACAAAGCCTCTTCTTCAGTGGATCTTCTTTATTATTTTCAGTATTGTACATTACAATGTAAAACTTGTACATGTAAAACATCCATACTAGGAATGAACATGTATACAATTGTGGAGGAACCAAAAGAAAAGTGTTAAACAACCCAGAACATGTTTCATATTTTCTGATTGTCCAAAGTATCTCCATTCAGCTTTAATAAACTCATGGCACTCTCTCGTCAATCATTTATTCCACTGAAACGTCACTATTTAGGTATTGGAATAAATGTGGGTACAGTAGATTTTTGTTGTGACTGCACCAGGATCCGGTGTTATTTCCTATTTTGCATGTTGTCTGTTTCCTCTTAGTTCTCCAGTTTTCCCACAACTCTCAAGAACATGCTGCTTGGTGGACCTGCTGGTCTAAATGACCTTTAGGTAGCTGCAGCAGAGGTAGCTCTTGGTCTTTCTTTACTGGGACCGTCCTCTTGAGAGCCTGTTTCGTCATAGCGTTTGATGGACTGCACTTGGGGATAAGTTTTTAAGATTTTTTGGATTGACTGACTTTCATTTCTTAAATTAATGATGGACGGCCTTTTCTATTGACTCATTCTATTGATTTAAATTTTTTTTTTTTACAGTAGTTGCACTAATGGGACTATTGACTGTACTCACCCTTTCCTCTGCACAAAATTGATGGTCTAAAGCACATTAAGAAGATTAGAAATGTGACCAGGAATATCTGTGAATTGAAAACCATTCCAGGTGACTACCTTGTGAATCTGAATAGAGAATGGCATGGGTGTGCCTCAACTACTGTACAAATCCATTTTATGGCAAGAAACACTCTTAAGTTAAGTAAAAAGAAAAGTCTATCATTAAGGAAGCTTAGTCAAAAGTGAAAAATATCACAAACTAAAATTTATCACCAAGTTCAGTCTCCAAAACCATCATAACAACGCTATGATGAAAAAGGCTTTCATGAGGACCATCCCAAGAAAAGAAGAGCGAGAGCTACCTCTGCTGCAGAGGATACGTTTATTAGAATTACCTGCCTCAGAACCCACCGATTTACATACACGCTTCTAGGATTTCAAGTGGTCTTTATATTTTAACAGAGGAGACTGAGTGAATCAGGCTTTCATGGTCAAATAGCAAAAAATGAAATCATTACTTCGAAAGAACAACAAGCAGATACGAGAACAAGCAGAAATGAGGAATTGACATCAGATTAGTGGAAAACTGTCTTTTGGTCTGAGGTGAAAATGTGAGATTTTTGGTTGTCTTTTTTAGACTTACAGAGGGTAGTTCCCACAAGCATGGCTTTTACAGCATTGTGCAGTGACATGCCATCCCACCCAGCTTGCTTAGTGGAACCATCATTTGTTTCCCAACAGAACAATGACCCCAAACAAACCTCTAGGTTATGTAAGAGCTATTTCCAAGTAGGAGGATGATGTAGTGCTGCATATCAGTCGACCTGGCCTCTACAATCACCCATCTGAATCGAGGTGAGATGGTTTGGGATGGGTTGGATTGAGTTTAATGGTTTGGGATTAGTTGGACTGAGTATGATGGTTTGGGATGAGTTGTACTGGGTTTGATGGTTTGGGATGAGTTGGACTGGGTTTGATGGTTTG
>JAAIIK010000128.1:2569772-2587656 GCA_014706435.1 Silurus glanis
GGTTTGGGATGAGTTGGACTGAGTTTGATGGTTTGGGATGAGTTGGAAAAGCAGCCAACAACTATTTAACAACTCTGTACTCTTTTAAGTTGGTTGGAAAACCATTGTAGGTGTCAGAAGCTGTCATTAAAGCAAAAGGTGGCTACATCAAAGAAACATTCTGGGTTATTTAACACGTTTTTGCTCACTACATAACTCCATATTTATACTTTCATAATTTCAATGTCTTTAGTATTTATATACAATGTTGAAAAACATAAAGAATGAATGAATAAGACATTGAAGAAGAAGGTACAGTACGTCTAGACTTTTGACTGGTATTGTATACATGCATGCAGGAGGGAACTGAGAGTTTGATTTCTCACACAGTGGCTGTGTGCAACAAAATAATGTTTTACCTGAATAATAATAATAATTCTCTTATCACCTCGTAGACATCCTCCTACAGCAATGAAATAAAAGTAATTACACCACAGTGATCATTTCAACCCCTGATCTACTGGGTACCATCCTGCTCTGTACATTGTAACACTTTCCCTATTCATTAGCTTAATAAACTTAAAACAATTCATCTGCATCAGAGCTGGAAACAATATGCCGGACAGCTTGTTCCATGACCAGAGTTCAAAACCTGTCTACAAAACAATTGCAGTATATTTTAAGAGCGCCATATAAAGATGAATGAATTCCGAGTTTAGGGATTCTGAAACCGGAAATCTGGTTGATTTTATTTCTAGTAGTAAGTGTGCATGCTGTAAGTGTGAATCAGTTTAAAGGGGAGCTGTAGCTGGTGCAATTGTAGCATTTAAATGACATCATATATGCGCAAGTGGAAAGTGTATGAAGTGCAAGTGTTGGTTTTTTTTCATGTTGTCTGCCAGCGCTGTAGATTTTTACCGCATCGTCGTAGTTACAACATAGTAATATTGTGTCCGGGTCAGTTGTAACAGCATGCAAATCATCTTTCATTGGCTTGGAAAATATTACGTAATATTTATATTACGTAATTACAATAGATTATTTTGTTTATTTATTTATGTTATTACCTAGTAACCATTACATTTGAAAAAATAAAACATTACATAACATCTGTATTAGAATTGCATCAACTGTGTTTTGTTTTTACAATCATGAAAATGAGTACATGATTTTCTTTCTGTGTCTCATGTGCTGGTACGTTTTTGTTGCTTTCACCAGCCTGAAACAAGAATCTGGAATATTACAGGTTCTTCAATTATATTGTAAGGTTCACTTATGCAGTCTTCCTAACAGAATTAGCAAGAACAACTTTAAAGGAGGAGAAGGAGAGAAGGGAGACATCTACAGAGACAGCAGGGAAAGGAGAAGTGGAGGAGAGTGGAGGTTCGGGTTGGTACTTTAAATGTTGGTACTATGACTGGTAAAGGGAGAGAGTTAGCTGATATGAGAGGAGAAAGGTAGGTGTGTTGTGTGTTCAGGAGACCATGTTCTACCATGGTGTGGATGGTAAGAGAAATGGTGTAGGGGTGATCCTGAAGGAAGAGTACAGTAAGAGTGTATTGGAGGTGAAGTTTCTGATAGGGTGATGAACGTGAAGCTGGAAGTTGAAGGGGTGATGATAAATGTCATCAGTGCCTATGCTCCACAAGTGGGTTGTGAGATTCTGGAAAATTCTGGAGTGAGTTAGATGAAGTGGTAGAAGGTGTACCTAGGAATGAACAGTTGGTGATTGGGGCAGACTTTAATGGGCATGTAGGTGAAGGGAACATAAGTGATGAGGAGGCGATGGGTAGGTATGGCTTTAAGGAGAGGAATGTGGAAGGGCAGATGGTGGTAGATTTTGCTAAAAGGATGGAAATGGCAGTGGTGAACACTTATTTTAAGAAGAAGAAGGAGCATAGGGTGATGTATAAGAGTGGAGGAAGGTGCAAACAGGTGGACATTATTCTATGCAGGAGATGCAACCTGAAGGAGATTGGAGACTGTAAAGCTGTTGGTGGGGGTGTGGGTTAGGGTTAGGGTTAGATGGAGGAAGTATTTTGAGCAGCTGATGAACGAGGAAAATGAGAGAGAGAGAGAAGTTTGGATGGTGTGGAGATGGTGAAGCAGGAAGTAGATAGGATTAGTAAGGAGGAAGTGAGAGCAGCGATTAAAAGGATGAAGAGTGGAAAGTTAGTTGGACCAGATGACATACAGGTAGAAGCGTGGAGATGTTTAGGAGAGATGGCAGTGAAGTTTTTAACAGGATTTGGAGGAGTGGTCTGGTACCGATCTTTAAGGATAGGGGAGATGTGCAGACCTGCAGTAACTACAGGGGAATAAAGTTGATCAGTCACACTGTGAAGTTATGGGAAAGAGTAGTGGAAGCCAGGCTGAGAGAAGAGGTGACCACCTGTGAGCAACAGTATGGTTTTATACCGAGGAGGAGCACCACAGATGCATTATTTGCTTTGAGAATGTTGATGGAGAAGTATAGAGAAGGTCAGAAGGAGTTCCATTGTGTGTTTGTAGATTTAGAGAAAGCGTACGACAGGGTGGAGAGAGGAATTGTGGTACTGTATGAGGAACTCAGGTGTGTCAGAGAAGATTGTGAGGGTGGTGCAGGACATGTATGAGGACAGTGTGACATCAGTGAAGTGTGCAGTAGGAATGGCAGACTGGTTCATGGTGGAGGTTGGACTGCATCAAGGATCGGCTCTGAGCCCTTTCCTGTTTGCAGTGGTGATGTACAGATTGACGGACGAGGTCAGACAGGAGTCTTCATGGACTATGATGTTTGTGGATGATATGATTTGTGGTGAGAGTAGGGAGCAGGTTGAGAAGAGCCTGGAGAGGTGGAGGTACGTGATGGAGAGAAGGGAAATGAAAGGCAGTAGTAGTAAGACAGAGTACATGTGAGTAAATGAGAGGGAGGGCAGTGGAGGGGTGCGGTTGCAGGGAGAAGAGGTGGAGAAGGTGGAGGAGTTCAGGTACCTGGGGTCAACAGTGCAAAGTAATGGAGAGTGTGTTAGAGAAGTGAAGAAAAGAGTGCAGGCAGGGTGGAGTGGGTGGAGAAGAGTGACAGGAGTGATTTGTGTTAGAAGAGTATCTGTGAGAGTGAAAGGGAAAGTTTATAGGACTGTGGTGAGACCTGCGATGTTGTATGGATTAGAGACAGAGGCATTGAGTAAAAGACAGGAGGTGGAGCTGGAGGTAGCAGAGCTGAAGATGTTGAGGTTTTCGTTGGGAGTGACGAGGATGGACAGGATTAGAAACGAGTTTATTAGAGGGACAGTGCATGTAGGACGTTTTGGAGACAAGGTGAGGGAGGCGGACATGGGGTATATCGGTAGAAGAAGGCTGAGGAAGAACTTCAAAACAATCCTAGCAGTACGTGTAGAGGTAACTGTACACAATTGCAGTTTTCAGTTGTAAAGAAATAATAGCAAAATGTTTTTAAACACTCTGATTAAAACCTGAGCGGTTTAAAATCTGCTACAAGGCTAATCTTCACTATATGGACAAAACTTTGTAGACATTTAACCATAAGTTGTGTAATGCACTTTTTGAACACCCCATTCCACATTTAGTCTTCATTTACAGGTAGGTTATAGGTTATTATTACCTCCAAGACCCTACACTAGGTCTGATGGGAAACAATAGTATACACACTGTATGGATAGAAGTTTGTGGACACCTGACCCTAAAAATTGTATGCGCTTTTAAAAAAAAAAAAACATCCAATTCCCTATTTGCTGTTATAATAAACTCCATTCTGTCTGGAAGATGCTCCTCTAGATTTTGGAGAGAGTGTGTGAGGAGATTTGTGCTCATTCAGCCACACGAGTGTAAGTAAAGTCAGTTACAGATGGAGGTGAGGTGAGGAGGCCTGGGGTGCAGTCAGCGTTCACATTCATCCCAAAGGTGTTCAATAATGTTGAGGTCAGAGGTCTATAGCAGATCACTCAGTATCTTCCTTTCCATCTCATGTAATCCATATCTTTATAGATTGCGCAGGGGTATTGTCATGCTGGAACAGGTTTGGGTCTCCTAGTTCAAGTGAAGGGAAAAGTTAATGCAAAGACATCTTACGCAATCGTGTGCCCCCAATTTGTGGGTAACATTTTGGGGAAGAAGCACATACAGTATTGGTGGAAAAGCCAGGTTTATGAATAATTTTGATCATCTAGTGCAGCTTTCAACAGAAGGATAGTACAGGATATTATCAAGCAGTTAGAAGTACAGTAGTGCTGCTGTTAAAACCTAAATATTTAAAAGGTAACATGAACATTTTTTTGGGTTGGATTTTTATGGTTATGCAGCTCCAGTTTCAGATTGATGACGTAGTGATTTTCTTTACTCGTAGGTCCGCCATCGTATAATCCTATTACACATCCACTATTTGAGGACGACTTAGTTATGTATCCAACATTATATTTGCAAATGAAGCCACAGGGTTTGGGGGTGCGGAGGGTGGGAGGTTAATTGCATAGTTGATTTCAGCATTTAAACAGAGCAGACCCTCTGCTGCAATGTCTCCAAGGTGATAAGGGTAATTTCAAGAGGAATTCATGCCAAATGAGCCGAACACATTACAGATCAAATGATGTCACAGTGATGCCTCGGTCCCGACCTGGAATTCATGAAATCGCTTTTAATCACTAGTCGAGGAGCAGAAAATTGGAAGTAGAACGATAGACACACGTTTCTGCTGTACGTAATATCACCATGTGGCGTTTCACTTAACGTGCTCTAATTGCAGATGTGTGCAGTGGCGTGTTAGGGTTCAATCTGTCAGCCTTGCTGGTGTGTGCTCCATTTGGCTGTAAGAAATTCGGATTCTGTCGCAAATATTATTACAGTTTTTCTCAGTTGCTTTGGTGCTTTTCCCAGATCACAGATCTCAGATTCTTCACCTCCACATGTAGTCACCTGTGCACCTCATAAAAGCAATTCTCGTTGATCAAGTTTGCAAATGCTTTGGTACATTCATTTCATTGTTTTGTTGAAGTGTCTGCTGTTTTCTACATGAGTAGTTTTTTATGTTGATCAAAATATATAATACTGGTTTCACCTCAATAGTCTTAACTCCCAAAACATCTCAGCATCAGTTCATTGCATAAGCCATTGAATGATGCAAAATGGTTGAACCAGTTGTTATCATCTGTCATCTAAAATTTCATAAATTTTTTGCTGAATGTAAAGTGATGAATCCTGCAGATGAATCTACAATTCTGTTGTATCGCTATCGCAAGATCAAAGAACCGTAAGTCGAAGCATCGTAGCGCGGAGACTACCTGTGCTCTCAAATATGCGACTATGAAATCCGACACTAATTGGATTTAGTACTAAGTTAATATTTTATCAACCAGTCCGGTCCACATCTTAGCGGGTGGGCTCGCTAAGGTGGGTTGTATGAATACGAAGAGACTATCTTCAGTAATATTGTGGGAGCTAAAAATAAATAAATAAATAAATAAATAAAGTTCGTGTCATGTGTTTGCTGTGAGGAAAGCAGGAATATTTCTCACCAGGCTCTGGAAAGCGCTTACTGTTCGAGCAGCTTGACAGATGGTGCTTGGTAGGGTTCTCCATATATCAGCGCAGATAATTTAGCACTGCTTATTGCGAGCTCTTTCCCCTATTCGCTTTCTTGCCAGATGAGAAAAACTTCACGTAGCGAGTTGTTTATTGAAGAGAAACACAATGTCAGTCATTACCATAGACCTGCGTGAAGGAGGGAAAAAGGAAATGTTGAATCTGGTTGGTGCCAACGTTCATCAGAGCCAAAGCACAGCCATGGTGGCAGCCCTTCTGTTGAGCTCCTCGCTTCAGTTTTTTCGCAGCAGGACGCTCTCAGATTTCAGAGATCTCCATCCTGGCAGTTTGTTATTATCCTCTCAGCTCCAGCAGCCCTTCGGAAGCCGGTATCCTCGGGCGCATCAGGAGGCTTAACACGAGCCTGCATGGGGTGCTTTACGAGAGAAAAAAAGATTATTACCTCTGTATAGTATTTGTCTCGAAACAACTTTGAGTAACGGATTTCACTGGAAAGTGGGTTTCGAATGTTCGCATGCTCCTGATGTGACGGAATCTAGTGTTTTAGGGTTTCGAGTGTGCCAGATCTCCATCACCATCACAGCCAGATTCAGTTAAATATTTACTAAGCCTTCACTAGTTACACAGTTCAACATCTGACAACATCTGGCAACTTCTATTTAAATTCATGTACCGGTTTCTGGTTTATATCAAAATAATACAATACCATGATTTTGCGGTACTTTTTTAAATATTGTCAGCATTTTTTAAAATTGTACAATGGTTGATTTTTTTTTAGCAAAACTTATTTCTCTTAGTAGGCAATAAAGAAAAGTATTGTCGATTTACAAAAGATTTGCAGATCAAATCTTATACAGCGATAAGCATCATGTGTGTTGGATTCATCGTAGTGCTATGGCATGATACCCAGCCCTACTTGTTGTAATACACTGTTTCTATAGTTTCTGTGGCTGCTCACTTCCTGTCAAGTATAGCGATACGGATTCTTTTGCGTTTTAGGTCCAGCTTCAGGAGTTTCTCTTAAGCTGAAATAAGTAGAACAGTAAAGTAGAACATAGCTTTAGAAAATTCAATAAAATGTAAAACACACACATTTACTGTATATACATGTGTATTACTTAAATGGGGTCTAAACTGTTTAAATAAATGTGTCTATTTATTGAATTTTATTTCAACAATTTAATTTGTGCCATTTGAATAAATATAATAAATTAGAGTATTGCATCAATTTGATTTATTCAATTTTGTTTTTGTATCTATTTAAATCAGGCATTTTATTTAAAATTTATTTTAAAAATGTAAACTGTTGATGTTTACAAATGTTAATAATAATAATAAACTGCGTTAATTAAAAAACAAACAATTATATGTTTTGCGTTTCTTCCCCCCAACCGTAACGAAATTGAACGGAACCGTGACTTTAAAACCGAGGTACGTACCGAACCGTGAATTTTGTGTACCGTTACACCCCGAATATATAGAACAATCTGTAAATATCAAGTTGAGGCTTCATTCAATTCAGATGCTTCAAATGACTTGGTGTTGAGCCACAATAATTTTGACACTTATTGACCCTTTAAAAAAAAAAAGCCTCTGCTCTACCAGTAGTGTCATTAAAATGAAGTAAACAGACATTTGTCGTCCCTCACTTAGCATTTAATTGGTTTATTTGAGCTGGCAGAACAGAGGCCAGTTGTAATTATCAAGTCTCTTCTACAGCACAGTAAGTTACACAGCAATCACTCTGTCCAGCTTGCAAAATCTATATATTTTTAATGAATGTTAAAAGTCTGTTTGGGGATTTCATAAAGACCATGTCCTCTGTTTGAATTCCTAATCAGGCGAAAGCAGTGCGCTGAGAGACTACATGAAAGACTGCAGTTCAGTTCTCTTTCAGAAATCATTAGTACTGTAAAGGAGGATTCAAACAACGGAGCCATTCGGAGTACGAAGTACCTCCTCGGAATTCATCTCGCTTTATGCCATGTTTATGTCACAGTAATTGTAAAAGAGTTGCACATTATGTACATATGTGTAAAGATGAGCAAAATGTACTCCTCAGAATGGATCGTAATATTTTTCAATGATCACATGAAATGCATAAGTCAAAGTAGTAGCGTATATATGTTTTTTTAATTTATTTTTTTTTTTTTTAAACTTCGGCGTAATGGTCGTATAACATCGAAACGAGCAGTGATTTGTGTCCCACTGATAAAAAGACTTTCACCCAGCAGTCTCTTGGTTACATATTGTTTATACAGTAGGAAAGACCTCATTATTGCAGGAATAGACATACAGAGCCAAGGACAGTACAGCTACCATTATTCTGTTTCTTTTATTATAATTTTTTATTTGTATTTATATGTATGTATTTTATTATATATATCATCGATCATTTCATTTTCACTGTACAAAAGTAAATGTAATTGAATGGGTACAGTGTAGAAAGAAAGGTGCTTTCTTTATGTCAAGCACAGTGAAATTTGTTAGCTAATTTGTTAGGAAGCTGGATTCAGCTATGATACATCTTCCCTGAAGCTGTATCATGAGGGCCGCGGTGTATCATGAGGACCCCAAAAGTCTAAAGCCTTAACCACTGAGCTACCACTCAGACGCGGTTAATATCACAAAATATACAAAACTACAGATTCACAGGCAGAATAAAAATAATACAATTCACATATATGATTTGGACACAAACATTTAATAATTGTACTGAAAAATGTCAGTTATGTCAAAAATGTCATAATGTACAGTATCACATGACTCATGTTATATATCAAGTATTATATGTACGAGGTGGTATAAAGAATTTTGGAGACTCGCTCTGTTTCCAAGAAAGCACTTTATTTATCTACGTTTACACAAAGCCACCTTTAAAATAGTCCCCTTTCACAGCAATGCAGCGCTCCCAGTGTTCCTGCCACTTCTGAAAAGTGTCCTGGAAGTCTGTCAAGCACCTTCTGCTATTTACACTGGATCTCAGCAATCGTGCCAAAATGGCAACCTTTGAGCTGAATCTTCATCTTCGGGAAAAGGGCAGAGTCCGCAGGAGCCAAATCTGGCGAGTAGGGTGGGTTCGGAACGATTGTTCTCCGACACAAGTTGCTGAATGGTTTAGACTTTTTCGGGGGGTTGAGCTCGTTGAAGGTCTTCCTGATCTCTCGTCGTCACTCTGAAGCGCACGTGCCACTCAAAACACCTCGAACGACGTTGCAGCATCGCCGTATGTCCAACGTATGCCATGTCAAACGTTTCTGAGGCAGTTTTGCCCAGTTTCATGCAGAATTGCATGCATTGCTCTTTGTCCTAACTTGCTGTCCATGATGAAATCGTAGACGTGGTCAGTATAGCACCGGTTATCACCACTAGTCTTGAAACCTTTTGATACCACCTGCTACCAGTGTAATAATTCCTCAAGCTGCCACTCTTGGGCCCTTGAACAAGGCCCTTATGTCTCAGTGCTCCCAGGGTACTGTATCATGGCTGCCCGTGCACTCTGACCCCAACTTCCTGCTTTTTCAGCTTCCAGACATTGCTGGGATATGCAAAGAAAAATGTTTTACTGTGCTATGACGTCCATGTGAAGCAAAAATGACCTTTACCTTTAGAGTTGTGCAGACGCTTTTACAGCGTTATGGACGTTATCAGTGAGCGTGTCTCTGTCTATTTGCAGGACATGGCTCAGACAGCTGGACTCGGACGGAAATATTTAAAAGCCTTCGTGAGTGGGTTCTTCGTAGCCGTCCCTGTCACAGTGACGATGTTAGACCGACTCGCTTATGTGGCACGGGTGGAAGGAGCCTCCATGCAGGTGAGTGTAAATCAGATTTTTTTTACAAAGGCGATTTTATAACTGGCGTATTTTCTGCTTCAGTAATCAGTATGTATATTTGAAAGCAAATAATTGCTCAGTAAGTTGAATTCAATTTGGTTGTTGGTAAACAGAGGAGCAGTAATGCAGATGTTTTTGCCCTCCACGTTTCATTCTCCTCTGCTTTTTCATGCATTTTTTAATCTTTTTTTTTTATGAATGGTTCTTCCCTTCCTGTTCAGCCAATAAGTCGTTAAAAAAAAAGGAAATAAAAACGAAACGTGAGCTCCTTGGAAGTTGCTGAAAGCTGACACCGGGTCAGAATAAGAGAGGATGTCTGAATAAAAGTGATAGAGCATCCATCTGTGACAGAGATAAATTCCCCAGCCTCGAGCTCTCGTCAGGTTATTTATTTTGGGAAAAAAAAAGCGGATAAGAGATATTTCTGTCAATTACCCCGGCAAGCGTGAAATGACTCTCGGAGATCTGGCTTAATGATGCGCCGGATGCCTGTGTGTCATATCAGCGCGCTCTCATGCTCGAGAGTCTGTTGTCACACCTAAGTTGTTCCATAAACTGTCACAAAGAGGAAAGCAAACTATTCTTCTTTCAGCGATTCGTTAGTATGCGCCATGTGGGTGGTTTGAACTCAGGTAAAACATTGTGGTTTTAACTCCATGGGAAGTTTCAGTTTTCAGAAGACACTTTTAAGTCTCGTTCTCTCAGATCTGCCTCGTCTCGCCTTCTTTCTGTTCCTTCTGCTCATCCCGTCACCATGGGGCATAGGGCTTACTGCTGCTCCGACCACCCCGGCTCTGGAACTCTTTACCGCCAGACATTAGAAACACTGACTCTTTGTCTGTTTTTAAATCTAGACTCAAGTCTCACCTGTTTAAGATTGCATACTCTTCCTTCCTCCACGCTTCCTAAATCTTATTGGCCAGTTACACAGTCCCACTCTTATGAAGTCTTTTATAACGGTTTTGTATACGTCGTAAGCTGTATGCGTTGATTCTAGATGCCGTCTATCACGCTTTGCCTTGTAACTTATTGTGCTTATTGTGTCATTGAGTGTTGAAAATTCGCCTATCAATAAAATGTATTATTATTCTTATTATACTGTTCACAAAGGCGTTAAAGCAGCAGTTAGTCGTTGATAGAATGTGAACGATAGACAGTATGTTCGAAAAACAGTGATTTATAATGTCATCATGCAGTAGATTTACCTAGTTTCTTTATTAGATTCAATTTTGTCATTGTGTGGAGTACAATGAAATGCAGTAAGGTTACTTAAAAAAAAAGTACAAAAAAAGTTTCTGGCCCAGAAATTAGCTCCACCCCATTTTGGATTCGAGCTGCTCATTTCTGCCACTGATATATTAAATTTTTTTTTAAAAAAGACTTTTTATTTATTTTTTTTTTTTTATTATCCCACCGGAATTTTTCAATTTTAAAATAATTACATATGGCTACTTTAAGCTTTTCAAATAGGCTAAGTGAACATTTTTAAAAAAGATGCAAACATATGGGAGCTAAAGCTTCTCTGCGTGTGTGTGTGTGTGTGTGTGTGTGTGTGTGTGTGTGTGTGTGTGTGTGTGTGTGTGTGCTCGGTCCTGTTAAGTGTGCTAAAAGCCTTGTTTTTAATCTTCCCATCAGCCCTCGCTAAACCCTGAGGGAACCTTGTCGTCAGACGTCGTACTTCTGAACCGCTGGAGTGTGAGGAACTATGAGGTGCAGCGCGGGGACATCGTATCAGTCGTGTGAGTAACTGATTAAACTCGCTCTGAGGAAGTGCGTGACGCAACAGTGCTACATCACAGGCATTTATACTGAGACACATTTCACCAAGTGACATTTTTTCAAAACAATCAGCCATTCCAGTGTACACTATATGGACAAAAGTATTGGGACACCTGACTTTTCCAGATATATGTGGTCTGTACCCAGACTTTTCCTGTGAAGGTGGAGGCACACAATTGTATAGGAAATTTTCCCCTTACTTGAACTAGGAGACCCAAATATGTTCCTGCATGACAATGCTCCTGTTCACAAAGCCAGCTCCATTAAGATATGCTTTACATGGGTTGGATTGAAAGATCTCCTGCTATATAGCCCTGACCTCAAAACTATTGAACACCATTGGGATAAATTGGAAAACTGACTGTGCCCCAGGCCTCCTCACCTCACCTTTGGCTGATGACCACAAATGTCCACAAGCACACTCCAAAATCTAGTGGAACATCTTCCCGGAAGAGTGCAATGCTCAGAAAGCACATACCATACTTGTGACCAGGTGTCCGCAAACTTTTGCCAATATAGTGTACATCATTGGCTTTTTCTGCTTCAATTCTTTTGGTCCACATTTAGACTTTTGTTGATGGAATACATTAAATGATTCGGAATTTATCGGAAATCATTCAAAATGTATTCAGAATCTCGGCCTGAGACGTCTTGAGACGTTTGTTAGAGACCCGTGCTTTTTTAGTAGCTGAATTAAGAGAGAAATTAGAAATATACAGTGGTGTGAAAAAGTGTTGTTTTCCCTCAATAATAAAATCCTTCATTTAAAAACTGCATGTTGTGTTCACTTGTGTTACTTTTACTAATATTTATATTAGTTTGATGATGATGCCAGACACAGGAACAGTTTCTTGTATTTCTGCACAGCTGAATGTATAGTTTTATTCATATCTGTACTTTAAGAGTCACTAACAGCTGGAACCAAAATCCTTGTGTGTGTCAACACACTTGGCCAATATACCGGATTCAGATTCTGATTCTGATGCTCTAAAACATTAAAGTGTGACAAACATGCAAAAAAATAAGAAATCAACACTTTTTCTCACCACTGTAGGTGGTAAAATTCAACGTATTGGATTCCAGAGTGATGATCAGATGATAGATGAGAGCAAATGCATTTATCAAACAGTTATGATATGAGCTGAGTCAGCCGTTTCGTTTGTGTGTGTGTGAGAGCGAGAGAGGGAGAGAGAGAGAATAAGACACAGGGAATTAAATGGTCTTACTCGGAGTCTCATTCCCTTCCCAATTTCCTGCTTTGTGCCCTGATTGTGATTTGAGAAAAGAATCCTGGCTGCAGGAGAATCTTTCAGGGACACTTTCACACCGAGTGGTCACCTCTGTGTGCAGGCCACACACACCTCTCGGAGCCAGGAGACGAGCACATCTGCGCTCTCATTCATTTAGCAGTTCACATCCAACAGCCTGTCGGCATTACTGTGCTGTGAGTCAGGCACTGCAGGCAATTAACTCCACTCCAATTAGCCGAGTACGCTCTCGTCTGGACCACCGAGGGAGGCCACAAGTATTAGCTTTCAAATTTCTCATTGATCAAGTACAGGGTCGACTGTGCTCTCTGTTGTTGTCTGGCGTTTTTTTTTTTCCCCCTCTCGTTTGTAAATGCTTAAAAGCACCTTCCGATGATCTTGTCTGCTGTGGGGGCAAACTGTGCCCAAGTATGTGTGTATTAGCTGCATTTGTCCGCATCGTATATTTTTAAACGTGTAGGTTGTTGCTTAGATGAGCATGCAGTCGAATCTTATACTATATTCTACACATTATATTATAGTGTTTAAGGTCTAAGTTGCATAGGAAGTATTAAATGCTAAATAAAACGCTGTGGATGTGAAACCCTGTTGAGACGACAGCTGTGTAGCAAAGCCGTTTCCTGTTCTGCTGTAAACTGCTGTAACAGACCCTGAGTCATTTTCTGAAAAAGTTTATATAAATAAAATATTCGATACTTTTTCACTTTTTGTTGATAATTCTATAGTCTCTTTATCTTCTCCGGTCGAGTCTAGGTGGCGTCCTTGATAATACTTTGTCTTGAGCGAGCAATATTACTCGGTCTGCGTACTTCCATCTTACGTCTCAGTCCGTTCCTCACATCCAATTCCACAGTTATTCGATTGATTATATTGATTATTTTAACTCACAAACTCCTTCATAATCTTCAGTTGCTCCAGAACTCGGCTCCCTGTATAATCACTAGAACCTTCTCCATTGAGCATATCTCCCCTGTTCTCTATCTTCTACACTGGCTTCCTGTTAAATATCGAGTTGAGTACAAGATTCTGCTTCTCACTGCTCTTCATAATCTTACACCTTGATATCTCTGGGTTAGCAGAACGCATACTCTTAGATCTTCTTTATCTGATTCCCTTGTTGTATCTTCTGTTCATGTAGTCACTATGGGGTATAGGGCATTTAGCTGGGCTGCTCCTCATTATGGAATTCTCTTCCACAGTCTATGTCTTAAAACTCATTTGTTTAGATGAGCTTTTTCTGATCAGTTTTAACCGCTAAACAGCTGTTATTTGTTGTATCGTTGTCTTGGTTTTTATGACTATCACTCAATTGTACAGTGTCCTTGAGGGGTTTGAAAGAAAAAATTTATTTTATTGTCATTATTAATTAATTAATTAAAAAAAAGTGAGTTATTGTTGAATTGCAGTTGTAAATCACTTCTGGGTTACAGAAGAATAATCCACTTCAAAATTGTTACTGTAACTTATATTTATGGCATTTTGCAGACCCTTATTTAGAGCCCCGTGAAAAAAATAAAAGGTGAAAGGTGCGTTATACTTGCACTACTCGTACTCGTCATGTACTTTACAGCACAGTGAACAGCACAGTGAAATTCGTTCTTAGCCTATGTAAGGAAGGCTGGGGTCAGAGCGCTAGGCCAGCCATGATACAGCACTCTGGAGCACAGAAGGTTAAGAGCCTTGCTCAAGGGCCCCAACCTTCCAATCATTAACCCAGAGCCTTAACTAATGTGCTACCACTTAATAATAATAATAATAATAATAATTATTATTATTATAATGCAAATATCCAAAAGAAATATAAAAGATATAAATTGTAATGTAAATATAAAGGCTAAAATGTACACAATTAAACTACATAACGCATTTCAGTAATGCTCGTGTTGTGATTTCAGCCGTATACACAGTACACAGTGAAATGAAACAAGGACTAAGTTGCTGCATGAAACAACAGAAATGAACAAAATATAACACAAAACACTAAAACTAACAAAAACAACCAATATTTAGTGCAAACTACACACCACAATGAGACAATAGACACAGTGACACTGCAGCACTAACCAGAAGATAAACTAGAAACTGACAGCTCATGGATGGATGAAGTTGGATCATTTAGAACATTTGTTTTTCACATTGTGTGCTGAGCTGTTGTGAGTCACAATCCTGCAACAGTAACTCACAGCCTTCATAAAAAAAATAACTAAAAACAAAGCAGATTGAAATTTCAGCTGGAAGACAGTTCAGGGACCCCATGGATCAGAAAACAAAGTACACAGATCAATAGGGGGATGGAATTTAAAAATCAGCTCAGGACATAGCTGAGCAGGTGTGACGTTTTTTTGTAATATTGTTGTTAAACAGCAACACTATTATTAATTCAATTATTTTTTACTTGTGTAACCTTTTAAACAATAGACTTGGTGACAGTGCAGCTTTACAGAAATAGATAGATGCAGAAGCTCCCCACCTTACGAACGAGTTACGTTCCGAACGACAGTTTTTTTTACGAATTTGTTCGTAAGTCGTTACTTCGTTCGTTATTGTCTATGCATATTTCCTAATGATGTAAGAGCTATAAATACTATCAAATAAACAATAAAATATACTAAAACAAATCAAAATAATCACAATACTGTATACAATATTTTGTATTAAGTAATAAAAAAAAATACATAAATTTTTTTTAAATCACTTGAAAAATTTTAGTCCAGTGCGTGTCATGTAGAGTCGTTACGGTCGAAGACTAGCTCGTGGCGGCTCTCCTCCGTTTTGAATTTTTCCGACTCCGAACTAATTTCAGTTTGAGGACAGGTTTGTTCGTATCCGCGAAAGTTTGTACAGTGAATTTTCGTAAAGTCTGGAGCGTCTGTATACATTTTAAATTAAACACATTCACATTTCAGTTTTCCAAAAACTTTCCAAAAAGCATTAAATTTTGGCTGAAAAAAAAATTACTACTCCAACAACATGCATTTTCGTCATGATGTTAATGACGATAAACAAGAAGTAATTATATACTCGTTTCTTTGCTTGCACCAATAAGCGGGAAGGATTAATGCTGCGGTTATCGAATATTTTAGTAATCGAGTATTCTACCGATTATTATTCCATCGACATTTTCTTTGTTAAATCAGCAATACAAAATATACAAGAGGAAAAACATCAGGTCTCGTAAAATGAACAAGTACTAATTTGTTTGCTTTTATTGAAATTGCTGAAATTGCATTATATTTCGTGAAAATGAAACCCATTTAATGCATTTATTTGCTGTATTGCATCAAAATGCAAAGACAAGTATATAAATAAAAATATACAAATCCACTTCAAATGACTTTAAAAACGGTAACCGCACCGTACAGTGTTTTCTTTAGGTTTGAGTATGAAATGAGCCTAACCTTTAGAAACTTTTCGTTTTCTTTGGCCTGAATCTTCTCCTCACCCTCCGTGTATTCTCTCCGTTCCTCATTTTTACATTCTGCAGCGTCTTCTGTGGTACACCTGTCCAGCGCATTAAAGATGCAGGTGGTGCGTCAACAGAGGTGGCAAAAGTACACACATCCGTTACTTAAGTAGAAGTACAGATACTCATGTTTTAAAATACTCGGGTAAAAGTTGAAGTACTGATTATACCTTTTTACTTAAGTGAAAGTAAAGAAGTCTTGGCTCTGACATGTACTTAAGTAAAAAGTAGTTATTACTTCTACCTGTTTTAGCTGTTGACTGGACCTCACATCATATTAATATTAGATAGATAGATAGATAGATAGATAGATAGATAGATAGATAGATAGATAGATAGATAGATAGATAGATAGATAGATAGATAGATGGGCGTAAATTTCATTTAACAGTAGGGGGGACAATAAATATAAAATTTCTCATGAGCAATTTTTGAAGGGGACACAAATAATACAGTCAAATTGTACTTATAATGATATGTCCCCACAGTGAAACACTTTGCTTTTATTATTGTAGCATGGAGACTGCGTCATTATGGTTATTTTAAGTTTAAGTTTTTCTCAGGTTCAATGACAAAGCAAAACAAGGAATTAAAAAAAAGTTGTAACATTTTATTTAAAATTAATGAAGACACTTAAGAACAGAATAGAAATTGATTATACAAAAAAATACAGTGGGGTCAGTTCGGACGTAGCACAGTGCTCATTTAGTAAATGCACAGATAAACAATATGCTAATTAAGTTAACATTATACCAAGTCATCCCAAATAAAACACTGCATGTGAAACGGCTTTGGCGTGTTAGTTGCAGTGCACTATGCTACAAGCTATTGTAAACAAGCTAACGTTAACTAGATAAGTCATATTTTAATCACTAATATAGCAGATTCATGGAAAATTACATCGCTAATCAGCATTTTTGCCGCAACTAATTTATGAATGAGTCTGCATCAACTACATTAAAGAGAATCACTTTATTTAAAGTGAATAAAATCCCCTAGTTAATGGAGTTGAACATTAATTGAGTCGCAGACACACACCTGACTCGTGTGTGTAGAGTAGGTGAGATGAACTGGGAAAGCAGGCAGTGGGTCAAACCACTGTGAGGAAGGGGAGGGGGAACTGTTTCTAAATGCATTTTTGCGGGTTTTTTTCTACTTACACAATTATTTAGGTATACATAGATATATTTTGTACAATAGAGAGTGCGATATTTTTAGATAATTTTTTTTGGGGGGCACAACCCTCGGATGGGGGGGGGACATGTCCCCTCCGTCCCCCCCGGGATTTACGCCCATGTTGTTACCTAATGAATGTATCCAGGCTGAAGATCCACATACAGAACACAAGCAGAGAAAAGATGATGATGATCGTGAATGTGTCTGTTCTCAGTCATGTTTACATCACTGACTCCCTCTGTCTCATCCACATTAACCCCAAACTTCTTACTGCCTTCTGCCTGCTGATTGTTATCTTCGTAAAGAGTGAGAGTCAGGACTTTATACACCATAGGATTGAAAAAGACGCGCAGTAACAGGAAATCGGTTGTTCGGCTGAAATCAGCGCGCAGTGAAAAGAAAAATTTGATATTTCACCAAATCAATGGATTAAAACTAAAGTAACGAGCCGGTTTTGAAAATGTAAGAAGTAAAAAGTACAGATATTTGTGTAAAAATGTAATGAGTAAAAGTAAAAAGTTGTCTGAAAAATAAATAGTGGAGTAAAGTACTGATACCAGAAAAATCTACTTAAGTACAGTAACGAAGTATTTGTACTCCGTTACTTCCCACCTCTGTGCGTCAAGAATAATGGTCCGTGGGGAAATGCAATGCTTCGTGTGTAGTCAAATGGATTAAAACGCAGCATCCAGGGAAATATTCTGTCTCGATGCATTTTTGTATTCGAATTACTCGAGTTACTCTAATAATCGTTTCAGCTTTAGAAAGGATACAAACACTTTGCTCAGCAGTAGAATAATAAACACAGTGTCAATTATTTCTACATTAGACAACCGGTGTGTATAT
>JAAIIK010000128.1:2615335-2626522 GCA_014706435.1 Silurus glanis
CACACACACACACACACACACACACACACACACACACACACACACACTCCTCTCTCTGGCACCCTGTTACTGCTTTCCTTAGGGGAAGGTCGTTCAGAGTCACGGCACCACTCTCGATCTCAAGAACACTTTCTCTGAAAGTTTTTTCGGCTCCTTTTGCGCCAGTGGTGGACGGTAACGATGTAAATGTAATTCGTTACTGTGCTTAAGTGGCTTTTCTTTTGCGTATCTGTACTTTACTGAAGTATTTCCATTTGTGACACTTTTGTTTCAACTTCACTACATTTCAAAGTCAAATATCTTACTTTTTTACTCAACTACTCAAATTTTGGGAAATCAGTTGTTCATTTTGATAGGTATCAGTCAGCGTTTGACTAAATAATATCATTTTATTAACAGATTGGTGTGCTGAGAGTACCATTAGAGTCTTTTCACATCGACTAAATTGATTAAGCAAAGGGATTCTTGTGGCAAAAATGTTAACAGCACATTATATCCATAATAAATCAAAGTACTTTGGATACTTAATTACATTTTAAGTCAAATACATTTGTACTTTTACTCAAGTGTCACTTATACTGGAGTAATATTGTACCTGGTGTATCTCTTCTTTAACTCAAGTACATGGTTTTTGTACCTCGTCCACCACTGTTTCATGCACCGTTTCACTCACCACATCGTCCTGTGACCTGCTATTCATTAGTTCTGGGCTGTTTCATAAACGAATGATAAACAAGCAAATAAATAAAGAATCGTTTTCTCTAGTGTCGATTAACATCTGCAATTCTCCTGATGTGGTGTAGCTTCTCAGTTGGGAATGATTTAGTAGGAGAGTAGAGTACATATTCATGTACTTTCTTTTGTTGTTTACTTATCTGTCTCTCTCTCTCTCTCTCTCTCTCTCTCTCTCACACACACACACACACACACACACACACACACACACACACACACACAGAAAGTTGTCTAAAAAGCTTTCCACTATCGTCCAAATCCGACTTCATATCTCATTCATTAACGTCATGCAGCGACGCTTAATGTCTAAATCAAGCAGAAAGCATTTCCTGCTTCTTTTTTTTCCCCAGACTTTTTGCCCTTCTGAACCGCTTTATTATGCCGTGTTGAATTATTTATGGACAAGAAAGACACCCAACCGACCAGCTGACTGAGGTGATGATGATCCAATCAAGCAAGTGTCTGCTATTAATGTGCACTTTGCAGCTTCTCACTCAGGCTTTATTGTTCTTTTTTTCAGTTGCAGTGGGCTTTTGGGAGATGGGGGCATTTTTTTCCTTCTGCATTTCCCCCTGCACTTAAGAAGCCTGATTAAATGGATTATAAGAAATGGATCATGAAGTGAGGTTGCAGGCACTGTTGGTTCCCATTCAGTGGTACAATACAGATCAGCGGGCAGAGTTCTCAGTGTTTCACTTCTAATTTAGTTCTCGGTACATTTTAAAAGTGGTGCAGACCGTCCATGAAATGGAACACATTGTGTATCTGTGTATCAGGCTCCTCTCGAGTGCTTGCACACCTTGCTTGTTTGCTGTGGTCTAGTGAAGCGTTTTTGCCAGATTGAAAACACTCTGTCTGTAGTCACTTGGGCCGACAGAAATTTGGGGTCTCGCTTCCTATTCAAGTATGTGAACCGTGCAGGTTGGAACATTCACAGCTCCAGGGTTCCGGGTTTGATCCCTGAGGTCATGTTTCCTCCAGCTAAAAACATCAGGGTTCCAAATATGAATGAATCTTCAAGAAGGGTTGCAAAGGGGCGGACAATTTCCAATTTTTAAAGTTGGAAATTTATGGAAATCAATTAGAAATTTAGGGAAATGTATATAAACCATATCATATACAAACATAAATATAAACATTTTGTTTGCTTATAAACTGGCACGTATGCAAACGTATACAGTTTTTAAAAAATTACATTTTGGACTTTAATTCAGTTGTAAGCAGAGCAATTATAGATGTTTCTTAATATATATTTCACAATATTACAATATTGTTTTTTCGATTAATTAAATGCAGGCTTGATAAATATGAGATTTCTTGGCTGGCAAGCCACTGTATAAACACATTTGGTATTTGCTAGTTAAACTGTAATACTGTAGATAAAATATATCCACCCAATTAATATTAAAATGTACTTAAATGAATGTAATCTTTGATATAATATTCCTGTGGTAGTTGGTGGGATTGTTTGTGGTGGATGGTCTTTTGTTTAAACAGTTTTCACCTAAATGTCTGCTAATTCAGTGTATTTGTTTTGACAGTTGTATAATGTTGTTGCACAATAGCCGACCCACAGCACAAGGAAGTTTTAAACATAAATGTATGTAATATGTAAAATCTGGTTTTAAATGAGATTATCCTGCGAGGGTTTTTTTTTTTCAACTAGATTGAAGTTGCCTGTTATAGGCTAACCTGCAATTTAAATAATTTACAGTTTATTCCCATTAAATCTCACTAATTCCCATATACACTATATTGCCAAAAGTATTGGGTCACCAGTTTATAAGTATTTGATTTTTGAGCATTGCATTCCACATTTAGTCCAAATTTACTCTTATAATTCCCTTCACTCTTCTGGAAAGATGTTCCACTAAATTTTGGAGTGTGCTTATGGATATTTGTGTTTATCAGCCACAAGGGTATGACGAAAGGCAGGTGCTGATGTAGGGTGAGGTGAGGAGGTCTGGGGGTGCAGTTTCAATTCCTCCCAAAAGGTTAATTAGGGATGAGATCAGAGCCCTATAGCAGACCACTCAAGATCTTCCTCTCCAAAGCATGTAAACCAGATCTTCAAGGAGCTCACTTTGTGCACAGTGGCATTGCCATGCTGGAACAGGTTTGGGTTTCCAAGTTCAGGTGAATAATAGCACATCTAAAGACGTGCTGTACAATTGAGTGCCTCCAGCTTTGTGGTAACAGTTTGGAAAAGAACCACATATACCATTAAAGGTCACTCAATGTAACCCAATACTTGTGGCAATATAGTGTATATTCCTGTTAATTCCCATATTTTCACGTTAATTCCCATGGAAATTTTCCAGTCTTGAAAATTCCTGGGATTTCATAATCCTAATCTTCATTATCTGCTTTATCAGTCTCAGAGACACCAGTGTGGGGTGGAAATCCACCCAGACACTATTGTCCCCCAGAGAACAGGGTTTTAGCAGAGAATGATGCACAACAGAATTTCTGCATTTTCATTGTTCATGCAAAAGCTGAATGCATTGCTATTGTATCTAGAGGACATGTAGAGCAAAGCACACCATTTCCTTTGAAAGGCTTTAATGAAAAGTCTTTTGAAGAAGTTTCCTACGATTATTAAGAGTGTGAAGAAAGTGAAAGTGGTTTGTTGATTCAAAAGTCATTTTAGCACATGAGAGCTGACAACTCGTAACCGGTTTTTGATTTGATTTATTCTCTAATAAAACGCACTTGAGAGCTGTGAAGGTCAAAATGACTCTCGTTATTAACGGGAAAAAAAAAAGAGTATAATGATTTTCTATAATTGACCTATCAACGAGCATCCACGCACGCTAATAATTTGGCGCACTTTCAACTCGTTGCTACGTGAAAAGCAGCTCGAAAAGGAAAACGATGTCACAAGCCGTCGAACCGTAGTGCGGGCTTCAGCAAAACCAGCTTGTGCAAACAGCTTCGCCATGCCAACTAATAGGAACGGAAACGGTTGTTCTTGTTGTAATTAATATTCGCGATATTCTGATACCTGACATTTTCATGAGAGAAGATATGTATAACGATATTTAGTTTTGGCTGAGGATTATTAAAGTTTTCATTTTTAAACTTTAATAATTTGTTTATTACAAAGATACTGCATTAATTAAGTATACTAGTTTCCGTGCGTAAATTTAGGAAAATGTTTCAATGGAGAATTTATCTTGTAATATCAATGTACTTGAAGTCTTTGCAGTGCCAACAATTATTTCTTAAAAGATTTACATTGAATAATTTGTTACAGTTTTTCAATGTATTCTGTATTACGAGGTGGTATCAAAAGTTTTGGAGACTCGCTCTGTTTTCAAGAAAGTGCTTTATTTATCTACGTTTACACACTACCACCTTTAAAATAGTCCCCTTGCACAGCAACACAGCGCTCCCAGCGTTCCTGCCACTTCTGGAATGTGTCCTGGAAGTCTTCTTTTCGAAGCACCTTCTGTGATTCGTGCCGGATCTCCGCAACTGTGTCAAAACCGCAACCTTTGAGAGTGAGCTTCATCTTGGGGAAGAGGGCGAAGTCCGCAGGAGCCAAATCTGGATTGTTCTCCGACGATCATCATGCACACATTGACGAATGGTTTCAACATTTTGAGGTGTCGAGCTTCCTGAAGGTCTTCCAGCAAAGTTCTTCTGCTCATGAATCACGCATTCCACTCAAAACACCTCGTTTGACTCTATGCAGCATCCCCGTATGTCAAACGTACGTCATGTCAACCGCCTCTGTGGCAGATTTGCCCAGTTTCTCGCAGGGTTTCACGTTTGCTTTTTGTTCTTACTTGCTGTCCACGATGAAATCGCAGACGTGGTCAGAATAGCACCAGTAAGTGCCATTAGTCTTTAAACCTAGTATTTCTCTCTTATAATAAGCTCCACTCTTCTGGGAGGGCTTTCCACTAGATTTTGGAGAATGTATGTGTCATGGTTTGATGATCATTCAGGTATAAGAGCAATAGTGCTGAGTGAGGAAGTGTCTGTGGTGCATTCAGCATTACAATGCATCACAAAGGTGTTCAGTGGGGTTGAGGTCAGAACGTTGTTCAGAAAATGTACATGTATGGCATTTGGTAGTCCGTTATCCAGAACGGCTTACAGTTAACTCATTTATATAACTGAGCAGTTAAAGGTTAAGGGCCTTGCTCTTGGGATTTGAACTCACAAAGACGTCTTGAACACTATTTCACAGGACTCTTTAGGCAGGTGAACACTGTGCGATTTGGCCACATTTTGGTCGGCTGAGACAAATCCTAAAAGATTCCTATAATCCTGGACTAAAGTCTGTGGTCTTTGATCGCTGGTTTGACGTGTTCACCGACATCGTTTCTTTCCTCTGATGCAATTCTGCCAGTGTCAGAAGATTTCAGACTCGTTCCTGCAGTGTGACTTGTCCTACAACGACCGTCAAACCAAGAACCAATAGGAGCGATGAACCCGAGGACGCAATTAGCGCGACAACTCCAAAGCACCTCGGGAAAAACGTGAAAACGAGTAGGTGGACAGGACAGCTAGAAAAGAAACTTATTGAGTTCTGGAGGGTGAAGGAGAACATTTTTATTATCAAAACAAGAAACAAAATGAACACTACAGATTGTTTTTGTCTGCCATTAGCAAGAGAGCATTTGTTTGTACGTGTCACGGATTAATGACGAGCCTATTTCTTGTGTGCATCAGTTTTTGAATGTCGTACAGTCTGACATTATGACAACAGATCCTACAGTGTGACATGGGGATCATGTTCGTACAGTCTGACAAGCAACAATCGCAAAGGACTATAAAAAATATTGCACAGTGCGCATCTGGGATTACTTTTTTTTCCCACTCCAGTCTTTGTAAATCATGTCTTAATGGATCTCGCTTTGTGCAACAGGGCATTCTCATGCGTGTTACACTTCTTGGGTTCAGTGAAGGGAAATCCAGGATTGTAGAAAAGGGTTAGGGATGCCTAATAACTGCTACATTTGCAGTTGTCCACATACTGTTGGCTGTATAGTATATTATTAGGACTGTTGGTGGATAATAATAGAATACTAACATTGAGAAGTTTCCTAAAAAGAAGGTCTAGACGATACTTCTCTACTATAATCTTCATTTACTCAGTATGGGGAATGTTCTGTACGGTGTACAATAGCTCCTCGGACGAAAACATGAATAAATGTAGAAAAAAGAACTTTTCAATTTACTTAAGAATAAAAAGAACATTTCTGATCTGTGAGAACTTTTAGTTTTTTTTTTAACAATTCAGGAAGTTGCGGGGTCTGTTTTCCTGCGCAACAGACCTATAAGAAGAGCTTTCTACAGTTACAGACCAGTGTTGGATGAAGTACACCAACCATGTAGATACAGTAGGTAAAATAAGACTCCAGTAAAAGTGAAAATGCTCCCTTTTTACTGTAAAAGTACAAAAGTATTTGCCTTGAAATGTACTCAAGTATCCAAGGTGCTATGATTTATTGTGGATATAATGTTCTTATCATTTTTGTCACAAGACTTAATCAATTCAGTTTATGTGAAAAGATTCTAATGTTACTCTTGGCACACCAATAGAATGATATTAATGGGTCAAAGACTGATTGATATCTGAAAAAATGATCATGAGCCCAAAACCTTCTTTTCAACTTCAAATAAGTCAAGTCAAGTTTATTTCTATGGCGTTTTTCACAACAGACATTGTCTCAAAGCAGCTTTACAGAATGTAACAGTTAAGGTGAGCGATGTGTATTTACCACATGAGCAGCCATGGCGACTGTGGCAAGGAAAAACGCCCTTAGATGTTATGAGGAAGAAACCTTGAGAGGAACCAGACTCAAGGGGAACCCATCCTCATTTGGGTGATATCAAGAGTGTGAATATAGTCTTTAAAACAATACAAAACACTAGGGATTGAGAACTAACATGAGCACTGAAATGTAAGATTATGAGTAATGTCCTTTCTACAGTCTTATACAGTAATTTGAGGTTATGGAACCAGGAGCTACTGAGCAACTCATAAAATAGCTCAACATTTGAGATCATCATAAATCCAACACCCACCAACACCTCCATTCCAGAGCCTGTAAACACTCAAAAGAGGTCCAATGTCCAAACTCTACATGAAGTGGAATCCAAATGGCGCTTGTACGTTTTTAGATGGTTCGGGATGTTTGCTTGTTCGGCATCTACTTCTTTAAAGGTCCACAATCTTCATGATGTGGGTGTTCAAATAAGGCCACGGGTGTTGTGGCGAGTTCAAGTCAGGAGTTTCTTCTATCATTTACGTATTTTTCTCAAAATGTTCTGCTTGCTGTTGAATTGACTCTAAACTGTATGTTGGTGATGAGTAGATATCACCAAGCGGCGATCAAACCAAGTTCAAAAAAGAACACGCGCTCGACCCTGATTGGTGGATTGCTGAGTGTTTGACCAGTTAATATTTTATCCGCTCATAAATAAAAGGGAAAGACTGATTTCTAAAAATGTAAATATAAGATTATGTAATATATTTGACTTTGAAATGTAGTAAAGTTAAAGTAAATGTCTCCCCAAACGGAAATACTTCAGTAAAGTACAGACACGTGAAGAAGCTACTTAAGTGGAGAACACTAACTCCACACACACTCTCACCAGAACCATGAGGTTACGCTCCTGATCTCGCCACATCTTTTCATTTAATGCAATTTATGTCTTCCCTTTGAAGTAGTAAAGGATTTTTTCGGAAATATTAATGAAGGAACAAGCAAGATGTTATACATCAAAATGTAGTGAAAAGTTTCCCCAAATGAAAAAGTTGTCCGATTTTTATTGACAACTTAAAAACCCAAGGCTACATTTTGTGCCGCAGTGACATTCTTGTCTCCAGTGCAGAACACAATCCGCTCAAGGATGACAACTACAAGGTGCACAGGGCCACATCTGTGTGCGAGTTGTTTGACGAGCATGATGAAATACCGAGACACTTTTGACTGGCCTGCAAAATCGTGTTATCGGTTCGGAAACTTATCTGGAACAGCAGGTAGAATAGGCAGAATAGCCACACACACACACACACACACACACACACAACAGACACACTCGTTGGAAGAGTGGACTAAACCTGACAGGAAGACACTAACCTGTTATGATTGGTGCTGTCGTTATAAAAGTAAGACTAATATGTTGTCCTCTTTCTTTTTTTTATTTTTTTGCCTCCGTCGTGGTTCAGGTGTTTGACCTGTTCCCCTTGTACAGTTCACAAGCAGAGATGTTGATGCGGATGGAACACTGCAGCTGAAACTCACAGCACGATACTGAGCTTCTCCACACCGGCTGCATTGCTGCGCTCTGAAAAACACACACACACACACACACACACACACACACACACACACACACACACCAGTTCTGTTCCATTTCTATATGGAACGGACTCCACATGCCCTGCAGCACCGTGTGCCATGCTGGGAAACTAGTGTACCACTCAACTGCTATTAGTGTGTTCAATCAAAGCAAATGTGTTTCCTAATCCACCACCATGTGATGCAGCTTTCGCATCTTTCACGTACTGTAGATCCTTTTTTTTCCAAAAGCTGTCAGTCTAAGCTTTATAAAGTCTGTGTGGTAATGCCAACACTGTAATGTGGGGGGAAACTCTGGAAAAGTGAAGCTAAAGGAAATGATAACTCAATGGTTAAGATGGTGGAGAAGGTTGTGAGTTCAAATCCCAGCATCATGAAGACCCCATTTCTGGGCCCTTGAGCAAGGCCCTTATCCCTCAGTTGTGACAATGAGGGAATTGAATGTCACTCTTGGTAAGGGAATCTGCCTGATGCAATAACTATAAATGTTTTTATTTCACAGTAGAAATGGAAAAAGTTTACTCAAAAATTCCGAAAGTTATTACGATTAAAAAAAAGAATTTCCTCACCATAAAATTACAGGATACAATGCAGCATTGTTTATTACAACAGAAAATGTTTCTCATAACTGTCTTCTTACAATGACTTTGCCTCATCTAAATATTTAGGCTTTTTCAAGCAGTAGTTTTCTCCTAACAAATATTTTCTTTCTGCAAACTTTTTCTCTGAAAAAAAAAACAACAAGAAGAAATAGGAATAAAGCAAAACCCTTTTTTGTTTTTACTCACAAAATAAACGTAACATTTTCTTTTCACATCTCCAACAGGATTTTTTTTTTTTTCCAATGGAAACATTTTTTTCTAACAGCACAATTATTTCCACACAGAGGAAAAAATTAAAACACAAATGGCAAAGGTTCGCTTAAAATTCTTAAAAGAATCCGAAACAATTTTCCACAACGGAAATGGATTCCCACAATGGAAAAAACAAAAAAAAATTCTCACTTCCTGTTTACATCACAACGCCAGTATTTTCCAACAAACTAAGTGCTTTCTCTTAGTTGTTATAACAGTTATCCATCCTACTGCAGATAACAATCTCCAAAGGCAACAAATTTTCTATTATTTTTTGGTTTTAAAATCATATCTTGTCGCTAAACTGCAGCACATCCAGCTGTCGGTTTAACAGTCAATCCCCTTTTCACTTTTTTGTGGGCGGGGTTTAGGTGGAGGCAGAAAGTCGTCCCTGATCGCATTACTAACTCTCACTATTACGTTTTGTTAGTTTGTTTTTTTTAAACAATGACTGGTCAAAATCTGATTGTATCTGACTATGTAAGGTCACTCACTGCCAAACTGTCCACAGAATAAGCACTGCAGTAGCCAGCGGTGGACAGTAAAAAAGTAAATGTAATTCGTTACAGTACTTAAGTAGCTTTTTTGCGTATTTGTACTTTACTGAAGTATTTCCATTTGGGGAGACTTTTACTTTAATGTCGCTACATTTCAAAATGACTCAATTGCTACATTTCTCAACTACATATCATTAACTTTTTACTCAACTACGTTTTTGTAAACATTTTGTGTTTTATTTAGGATCGGATAAAAACTGGTCAAGCACGCAGCAACCCACCAATCAGGGTAGAGCACGCGCTCTTTTTTAAACTCCTGATTGCCGCTTGGTCGTATCTACTCATCACAAACATACAGACAACAGCAAGCAGAACATTTTCAGAGGAATAAATGATGGAAGAAACTCCTGACTTGAACTCAACTCAACACAACTCAACACAACACAACACAACACAACACCCGTTGCCTTATTTTTGTTAAATAGTTGAAAAGAAGGTTTTGAGCTCATTAATAGATAATCAGTGTTTGACTCATTAATATCATTCTATTAATAGATCAGTGTGCTGAGAGTAACATTAGAGTCTTTTCACATAAACTGAGTCTTGTGACAAAAATGATAATAGGAACCTTATAGCCATAATACTTAAGTACATTTGAAGGTAAATACTTTTTTACTTTTACTCAAGTGAAAGGTGAAAGGTAGCACTTTCATTTTTACTTGAGTAAATATTTTCCCATAGAGTCTCTCTGCTTTTACTCAAGTCCATGGTTTGTGTACTTTGACCACCACTAACAGTAGTGTAGATGAATACACCTGACTCACCTGGGTCTTAACAGATAGCCGTGAACATGTATATTCATTTCTGTTTAATTAGGCAATAAAAACTGTTTGTACAGCTGCATGAGAGTGAGTAGCTAATGTCAGTCTAGCTTACTAGGCATACGTTAGCAAATGCAAGTACTTAAACACACACCTAACACATAACATGGGCCTGTTCACAGTTAACCTCTCCCTTTCTACATTTGCCATAATTGCAATTGTAGTAGACAACACAAACAGTTTCCTTCATGTTTAGTCTCTGGTCGTTAGCTAGCAGTTAGCTAACATACGCTTATAGGTTAGTGTTACAAGAGAAATCAAATCACTCGTTCCCCGATTTCTCATTAGGTGCGCATGCATGAGAAACCTTTAGACACTATAAACCATATCAACAAAAGACGATAGAAAGACCCCATATGAAGTGTGTGCTGCAAACACAAGCATTTGTGTTAATCATTTCCCTCCAGTCCGCTAGTTTTATTGCGTTTAACCACAGCTGTCCTCGTTATTTTATCAGGCAGTGGCAGCAGGTATGCGATACAATTTCAAATTGGAGCCTGAACTCCGTCGATTTTGGCATCCAACAACACAACAAGAAGACATTTGCGCATCTTGTGTTGCCGACTCTGTGCTGGTTTGTATCGGCCGCCCCCAGTTTTCTAATGTGGCCAAACAAATGAACATAATCCATAAACAAAAGAACAAATCGGAAAACACATCAACAAATCCAAAAATATATTAACAAATCTGAAAACACAACAACAATTCAGACAAACCGAAAAAAGGTCAGTATAGTTTGTGACTCAAATACTTAACGCTGATTGGATGAGACACACTGTTCCTCCACCACTTTTGATGACCACTGCAGACCAGGAACATCTCGTCTATCTCTCGTCAAATCCTTATACTTGCCCATTTCTCTTGCTTCTAACATATATTCATATATATATATATATAT
>JAAIIK010000128.1:2634513-2663786 GCA_014706435.1 Silurus glanis
ATGTAGCAGTAGTAATAGTTGTAGTAGATGTATAGTAGTAGTAGATGGAGCAGTAGTAAGAGAAGTAGTAGATGTAGCAGTAGTAAAAGTCATAGATGTATTTGTTGTAGTTTTATTATTATTAGTTAGTAGTTGTAGTATTATTATATATGAAGTCTCACTTCCTTTACTTTACTATAATGTAAAACCATAAAGAACCCTTTAAGAAAAAAACCCTTTATTTGAATGCTGTAGATTTAAACACTCTAATGAAACAAAACGCATAAGACCTTGATGCTCAAACTACGACTTTATAGCATATAACCGCGGAGGGGTTATGGCTCCTGATTAGTTTATCTGCTGTCTCCCTGAAGAGAACAGGTTTCAATTGGAGTCTCATGGTTTCTTCCTTGTGTTGTCTCGAGGAGGTTTCCCTTACACCTGTAACTTGGGGCTTGCAGATTAGAGATCTAAATCTAAATCTAAATATCTGGAAAGCTGCTTTGTGACAATGACTATTTTTATAAGTGGTATATATACAGTATATTTGAAATGAAGCATTTCATTTATCACTATAGAGCTGAAAAGCAGCATGACATGTTTTTTGTAGAAAAAGGTCTAATTTGTATGTATAGTGTGTTTTATTTCCTGTTTTGTGTAATCCATGATAATGTAGTGTATCTTGACTAGACTGGCAAAAGCTGTTTATATAACCATTTAACACTTTCTTAATCCGCTGTACCTCCAGCCTTCTCCACACTGTTCAATTTAGTTGTTTTATTTCCAGCTGTCAGCATCTGGAGTGTGCATTCACCCATTCTTCATTCGATTTGAGGCTGCCAAAATTGTAACGCATGCAAAGTGTTTAATATTAGGCGAACACATGGGAAACGGCAATGATGGAATAATATGTATGATAACAATGCTGAATTATTTCTCATAAACAGAGTTTCTAGCATGACATCTCTGAAAATTGTATTGCATGAATGTTCAAACGAGTAGAACGTTGCTTGTGCCTTGACAGAAGTAAGATGCAAGTAATTTCACTTCCCACTTGCCAGGGAGACACTAGACAGCCTGTAGATATAAAGATCTGGAGTCACGCCTTCCTTTGAGTGGAAAACAGACCACTTCCTCCTGCAGTATGGTGCCAAGCCAAATGGCTGCCATGTGTCCAACAAGAAGCCAATAATATGTAACTGACAAATGCTACAGTTACTCCTTGTACCATTGCGGGATTATTATTTGTTATTTCCGTCTTGTGCCAGTGAAGGTTAACGGACAAATGCTACAGCTACAGTGAGCAATAACGTTTTAAAGCTTTTCCGCTGCTTATGTGCATGCCAAGCGCAACTGTGTGGCTGATTTTACATTTATCGGGCTGACACTTGAAAAGTTCCTGTCATTTTTTTGTGTCCTGTTGAAAGACTGATCCCAAAACACCACTTGATTGAACTCCAGCTTTAAAAGTTTCTTTTTGTCATCAGAATCTAACGCACAAACGTGTGAACTGTTTCAATCCTGAAGCTTGTGGCCAGAAAAGTGTACAACAAATTATAACGAATTATAACGAATTATATAAGGACTAAATGGCATAATGAATAAAGTATTCAGTTGTTTGATTTGGGAGACTAAATTAGAATAGAACTTGAACACAATATTCTTTTGATGAATATTATATTTTACTTCATTTATTTGTTTGAGTTTTATGTCTTTGTTATTGACGGATCAACCAGTCACCATTAGTGAATATAATTCCGTCCGTGTGGAGTTTAGCTGATTAGGCAGGTGAAAAAAAGTTTACATTCACAGCATTTGGTGAACGCCCTCATCAAGAGCGACTATCAATCATCTTATTTAGATACATTGAGCAGTTGAGGTTGCTGTAGTGACAGTTCCGTGGTGCTGGGATTTGAACTCACAACCTTCCAATTCAAGTCCAACACCTTAACTGCCAAGCTACCTTCTCTTTCTCTCCACATCCCGAGGCATCCTGAGGTTGGCCAGCAAAAGTCACGTCCCACCTAATGAAGACCTTTGAAGAAGTAGATGCCGAACTCGCAAACATCCCGAACCATCTAGAGACGTACCAGTGCCAATTGGATCCCACTACATGTGTGGTTTTGACATTGGACCTCCTGGAGTGTTTAAAGGCTCTGGCATGGAGAAGCTGATGCTGGATCTGTGATGATCACAAATGTTGAGCTCAGTAGCTCCTAGTTTTATAACCATAAAGACTGTATAAGACTGTAGAAAGATCATTACTTATAATCTTATACTCCAGTGCTCATGTTAGTTCTCACTCTCCAGTGTTCTGTATTGTTGAATGATTTATGATCAAACTCTTGATGTCACCCAAATGAGGATGGGTTCCCCTTTTGAGTCTGGTTCCTCTCAAGGTTTCTTCCTCATAACATCTAAGGGAGTTTTTCCTTGCCACAGTCGCCACGGCTGCTCATCTGGGATAAATGCACACCATTCACCTTGACTGTTGATTTCTGTAAAGCTGCTTTGAGACAATGTCTGTTGTGAAAAGCGCTATAGAAATAAACTTGACTTGACTTGACCTTTTTGCCCATGGTAGGTTTACAGAATGAATCATGATAATCATGGCCAGGGGAAAGAATCTGAAAGCGTTTCAATGAGAAACTTTTCTTTATCAGACTTTAAAACTAGTTTTATAAAAGGAGTTATAAAAAGAACTTTTGTCAGTTTCTGCTGACTTTCCAACTTCACAATTTTTCAAAAAAAAAAAAAAAACTATTGCTAAAGGTAAAGCTGGATCTTTGTATATTTTAGCTACATTATAGTATGTTTTGTCAATCTGCTTAGGTTTGAGGCTGCTGAGATCTCAGCTTCAATATTGACCCTAATTAGGTTGCTGCTTCAGGTAGTTAAAAATACTCTTTTATCATATTCTCATCTGGAGCAGTGCAGGACATCAATGAAGACCCAAAAGGCATAGCAGACATTTTTCTGTGTGGCTAATTAAGAGCCGAGCAGTTGACGCGTGTCTGCTGTCCTTCTCCAGATGCCTCAGTTTATAATGAACAGGTTTTATGATGAATGTGTGTTCAGTGCTTGTGTGTGTCTCTGATCTGCCAGAACTAAACTTAATAAAACTGTCTTCGTTTTATCTACTTTTCTCGGAGTGTATGTGTGTGTGTGTGTGTGTGTGTGTGTGTGTGTGTGTGTGTTTCAGTATGGGTTTTATACATTCTAATTAACAATTATATTTCACAAATAGTTAGTCAGTCAAAAAACCTGGTGGGATAAAAGGTTTTATACAGTAAGTAAAGCAGGATTCCATGGTAATTTCACCTTGAATATAGATCTTGTAGTAAAGATTTTCGAATGTGTTCATGATTTTATTTAAATCGGACAAAATAAAAATGCTTCCATATTTACAACGGTTTTGCCAACTGAATTTCTTTACTGTGTTGGTCCCCCTTTTGCTGCCAAAACAGTTTTGACCTGTCGAGCATTAACAGCATTAACTCCTTCAGCACTTTGAGCTCCAGTTGCTGGTCTGTTGCTGCCACACGAACTAGCCTTCACTCCCCACGTGCCTCAATGAGCCTCGGCCCCCCGTGACCCTGTCACCGGTTCACCACTGTTCCTTCAGTTTTGGAGATGCTCTGACCCAGTCGTCTAGACATAACAATTTAGCCCTCGTCAAACTCACTCAAATTCTTACCCTCAACCATTTTTCCTGCTTCTAACACGTCAACCTTAAAGACAAAATGTTCACTTGTTGCCTAATAAATCCTACACACTAACAGGTGCCATGATGAAGAGATAATCAGTGTTATTCACTTCACCTGTCATAATGTTACAATGTCATAATGTTTGCCTGAACGGTGTAGGTAGTTAAAACGTTTATCACCCGTAAATTGCAAAGACCCTGTTGACAAAGTTATGAAAGAGCTTCTCTAATGCATGACATCTTAAAAAAAATGATAGTAACACAGCTGAGCCACTGCAGTGTGTCGCAATAAACACTGTTTCCTACTATTGGTATAGGGTGCCATTTCTATTGTTCTAATATATCACTATGAAAAGCTTTGCTGGGAATCAAGCTAGGTCAAGCAAAGCCTGTTTTCAGTTATTTGGGCTGTTTGTTTCAGGTCAATGTCTTTTGGAAATGTCCATCTTTCCACCAGATTCGGTTTCTGAATTCTTCTCCAGTACATCCTGGTGCTTTTCTTCAGTTTGCAGAGAAGTAACTCCATGTCTCCATGTGCCTCCAAAGTTCACAGTGGGTATGGTGTTCATGAGGTTATACGTCCGTTCCTGTCTTTCTCCAGCCATGACATGCTGCTTGTTCTTTTTAGTCTAACCTGAGTATATCGTTTCAAGAGATCTGATTTCTAGTGTGAGGTGCATTAACAGAAAGGAATGTGGTGCAGTTCATTGCGTATTGGTTTCTGTATAACCACTGGTTCATGCACCTTTCAGGTCGTCCTGCAACTCTTTTTATTTTTTTTGTAAGAGACTACTGGCTTTTTTCTTACCTTTCTTATTATTAGTCTGAAAGTGCGTTGTGAAAGCTCTCATGCCAAGGAGTGAAGGAAATACACCATTCCTGTAGTTAATACATATATCCTTCTTAGGTGTTCCAGTACAAAAAAAAAATACTCTTTTTTGAGTAGGCTGCACAGGCTGCACCTGTCCAGGGATGATTAGTTACGGTTCATAAAATTTTCCATTTGTACTGATAGGGACATTGAAGTTCTTTATGACTCTGTAGCTTTTCTCGTTTGAGTGTTGTTTAATCTTACTGAGAACTTTAGGAGCTCCTTGACCTTCACCATGATTGCTACTTGTGTGAAATTTTCCGGAACCAACATCTTTTTATTAGCGTTTTTTTTTATATTTTTTATATAGATTTATATCTACTGTAGCTCTTTATTTTATTATATGTTTCTTTTACATATATATTTTAATAAAGTACTCCAATAATCTATTTTTCCTTTTAATGTACATCCGGAGACAGGGTCTTTGTGATGCTGTGAGTTTTTCCTTATTATTCCTCCTCTATTCATTCTGAGGCCTTGAGTTTATTCTATTGTGCTTGTGTGAGCTGCTCAGTGGGATAAAGCCGCCACGCCACGTTACAGGTTCTACACCTTCTAAATCCCTCGCCATTGGCCACTTAACCCTGCGTTTCAGGTTCCCTGCACCCGAAAAGAGCCCCTCTGGAGCAGCAAACTCTGCAGCCATGGCAGGATTAAATAAAGGTTATGAAAAGCATGCCCGGCCAGAGACTATTGATTGATGGAGATAATGCTTATCTGATGTCTTGATGGCCCACCTTTTCGGGCCTTTAAATGTCCTTGGAGATAAAAGGAAAACTAACGATTGCTGTCTGCTTGCTCCATTCCTGCAGCGCACGCAGGAAATGCTCTCTGACTGAATAACAGGAATCCATACGCTCCATCTGCAGAGATTGAAAGAGCGTACTGAATTGGACACAAGCGTTTATGGATGTGTGACTATACAGAAAATTGCAGCTGTGTAAGGTTGTGCAAAGAGAACTATCAGGTGTAAACAGTCTTATTGGTTCTAAACAGTATACAGTACGATGTGTGACAATGATAGAATGTGGGAATGTACACAAAACCAGAAGCAAATGTCACACAGCAAAAAATAACAGCAAATTAAAAAGACCCTTGAATATGCACTATATGAACAAAAGTCTGTGGACCGCTGATCATCAGATTGATGCTTTTTGAGCATCAATGTCTACGTTTAATCCCCATTGCTAGTTATAAGAACCTCCACTCTTCTGGGAAGATGTTCCACTAGATTATTGATGTAGATGAGTTGAGGAGGCCTGAGGTCAGAGCTCTGTAGCAAGATCTTCCACATCTTCCTATCCATGCAAAGCATATCTTCATGGAATACACTGAAAAAAACTCCTCATCTAGGCAAGACTTTCTTATTTCTAGCCATAAAAATCGTATCGATCTCATTTTAAGAATAAAATGCTTTGCAAGAGTTTGTTTGAAGGTAATTTTTTTTTCTTATTAAATAGTAAAATGTAAAACCTTCAAATTAGTTATTTTACCTGCAAATTGTGCTTAATTACCATCAGATATATCATTTGAGGTGTTGTATCTTTGTAGACTTTATTTTATATGTAATAACTGGTTTTAAGGTTGGAAGTAAAAAATGATCACAATTAGGACTTGTTCATTGGTATTATTATTCTATATTATTATTCTATATTATTATTCTATATTAGCTCGTTTTATGTCAATACCAACACATTTATTTACAACCTAATAGCAAACTATAAGAGTCTGCAGTATTAAGTCAGCACATTATCCAGTATAGTTAAGATTTTATACTTAATACAAAGTACTTTTGGCTTTTTACTAAGTTGTTTTATAGCTTGATTTCAGTTTCTCAAGCTGAATATCACAGTTTTCACTGATGACAAAATACATTCAATAATGTTTTATGATGCAATAAGTTTAAGTATTTTGAGAAGCAGCAGATAATGATTTCGCTTTGTTATTGCATCGTAACTACTGTGTGTTACAAGACACTTTTCATTTGAATAAATAACCATTGACAATACGCCAATGCGTGATCTTGATTTTAATAGTAATCTTGTTTTTTGTTTAAATGCTTTTTCTCATTTTAAGACAAAATATATAATGATGATTCTTTAATTAAGAGGAATTCTTTTAATTAAGTAGCTCTGGTTTTTAGATCTTTTCACACAAATTTTAAGACAATTCAAGAAATCTTACCAGGTGTAATTATCTTACTGCACTGGCAGATCATTCGACAGGTTTCTAGTTTGTATTTTCTGAAATCATGCATTTATTTTTTTATATTGAGATGGTTACTTCTTGCAGGGTAAATGTGGAATGGGATGTTTAAAAAGCACATGCCAGTCTTACAAACCTTTCTCTTTATAGAATAGTTTTACCGCTATAGTTAACATGTAATCGGAATGTGATCGCTATGTGAAAGCTTTCATTTTGTTGCATTCAGGGTCTTCGTGAAGGTTGTTTTTAAACGATATTCAATGTCCGTGTCATCTACACGAACGCCCTGGAGTGTTTCTTTTCAGCACTACAGACCTATTATTTACGCCATATCTTTGTCAATATGCCACCCAATTGTTTTGGATTTCACGCTAACGGCCAGAGATGTAGGCGACGTGCAAACGTTTAATGTGTGGTTTCTTTAAAAAAAAAAAAAAAGAAAGGACAGCTTGTACAGGCTGCAAAACAACAGAAGGACTCGAGCACAATTAACTGTATCTGTTTGTTCTCGGTTCTGATCAGCCGAGGTATTTTTTGTGGGTTTTTTTTTTTTTTTTACCACTCTCTATAAATAAGTTTCTATTCACTTTTATTTTGGTCCTGTACGCTAGACACGCTAGATACCTTTGTTGTTAGAGATCGTTTTGGCAAACACCTGATTTTCTTTTTTATTCTGTATATTAGCGTTATGTTGTGACGTGAAAGACTGTAAACTCATCGTTCCATTATTAGCATCTCTTTTCAGGCCTCCCTTTATGAATCAGGGGTGTTGCTGAAGTGGAGTGAATCACTATGAGACAAATTAAAATGACACGACTAGACAACGGCTGTACAAAATGAAATGACTAAACAAAGATTCTGAGACGTCCAATTTTTCAGACAGGAGCTGGAAGGATCGAGCTTTGCTTAGGCAAACACTTTTGCTCTACAGCGCAGCTAATTAGAGAGAAGATCCGCCGGACAAATACGCTGTAGTTTAAGCAGTCAAACTTTTTAATTTTGCAGTGAATCAGGGCTTTTTTTTCTCCTTCGGCTTTCCGTTCCTGAGTATCGGATCCAGGCGTTTTTACAGGGTTTGTATCTCTACTGCTAGAATCTAGACCAGAATTTGAGTGACTCATTCAGTTACTCATCCACAGATTTTTTTTTTCCCCCTCCATTGGCTTCTGCTGTACTGACATAATATTCCTTGAGCATAAAGAAAATGCTGCAATCCGGATATGTGGGCAGGGAGAAAGGCCTTTTCAGAGCAGCGAGGAGGAAGTTTTCTGTTCATTCCTTTCTAAAAGGCCATGAAAAAAAAGCAGCTGTGCATTTGGCAAAGCTTTTTTTTTTTTTTTTTTTTTTTTTTTACTTACCCATCTTCTCTTTGCCTCTGCCTCTCCACCTCTTCACTCCTTTCACACATCATCTGAGTCAGATATTTAGTGTAGGTGCAGTCCTGCAGGTCCGTAATCTTTTTATCGTCACGCTCCGCACGATGAATCACCCGACGGCAGCAAGAGCAGGCCTCGCACCCGACCGTGAAGTTTTCCATAAATTCAAATAAGAACTGGGTCTCCACAAATAGCAGAGAGAGCCGAGTGACGCTCAAAGGCTGTGAAATGATTTGGAGAGCCTCCATTGTAGATCAGAATGTGAGCTTTAGGATTACTGGAGAGTCAAGCAGCAGTGATGGATGAGTTTGAACTCCTGAGCTGGAGTCCGGATATGCAAAAATTCAGGAAAAAGTATTGCACGAGGAGCTTTCTTGAAATACCAAACGCAGAAGACTGACAGAATGAATGGCATGTGTTCCTCATATAATAATGTCCACTCTTTTGGGAAGATGTTCCACTAGATTTTTCAGTGTCCTATTGGAGATTTGTGTTCATTCAGCCAAAAGGTTGTTAGCAAAGCAAGGTGCTGATCAGGTGCACTGCAAATAATTAGCGTCAAAATATAAGAAATAAATGCATGATTTAATAAAATACAGACTAGAAACAAGTCTAATGATCTGCCAGTGCAGTAAGATAATTACACTTGGTAATATTTCTTGAATTAAGAAACCATATCTAGAAAAAAAAAATAGCATTAAAACCCTTATTTCAAGCAGTCGATTTAGTTTCTTTAACTGAAAACTAGCTTGTTTATTATTTTTTTCAAACTTTAAGCTCTTTATTTGTGTGAAAAGATCTTAAAACCAGAGCTACTGAACAAGAGAATTCCTCTTAATTTAAACATTATCATTATCAAATATTCTGTCTTAAAATGAGAAAAAGCATTTAAACAAAAAACAAGATTACTATCAAAATCAAGATCACGCATTGGCGTATTGTCAACGGTTATTTATTCAAATGAAAAGTGTCTTGTAGCACACAGTAGTTACGATGTAAAAACAAAGCGAAATCATTACTTGCTGCTTCTCAAAATACTTATTGCAACATGAAACATTATTGGATGTGAGTTAAAGGGACAGCGCATGTAGGACGTTTTGGAGACAAGGTGAGGGAGGCGAGATTGAGATGGTTTGGACATGTGCAGAGGAGGGACATGGTGTATATCAGTAGGAGAATGCTGAGGATGGAAATAAGATTGCGCTGAATGTCTTGACAAGATGGAGGAGTTTTTGACGTGTGAGATGCGGAAGCCTGAGATTCCAATTCATTTCGAAGGTAATCAGTGGGGTTGAGGTCAGAGCTCTATAGCAGGCCACACAAGATCTCCCATTCCATCCCATGTAAAGTAAATCTTCATGGAGCTGGCTTTGCCCAAAGGGGTTCGAATGAAGGAAAAAAATTTAATGCTACTGCACCCATTACATAATTGTGTGCTTTGAAATTTGTGATAACAGTTTGGGAAAGAAGCACAAATGGCATACCACATATTTAGTCCATACAGTGCACTTCAGGAGCAGTTAGACCAAACTTCTATAAGTACAAAGAATCCCCTGAAGGCAAATAACAACGACAAAGCAGCAACGGCGCAGTAAAAACAGTTTCGGCGGATGTTAGGTCCGCTCGCGGTTTGTTTAATGCGACCGTAGATAGAATGGCAATAAGGGAAGCTGACACGATGCCCCAGTGGTCCATTCGAGAGTTCATCCCCTTCTCTCTTAATGCACCCCCCCGCCCCCCCCCCGTCTCTAATATAAAGCTTTGGCTCGGCTTCCATCGCTCGTTTGTTTATCCATTCACCACTTAATAGCTCACCGCTCCATTGTTGGACGCTCGCATTCACAAATGGCAGGGTTGAGACGTTTGCGGGGCCGAGCGCACTCAAATCAGGGACGGCAATTGATCCCAGATTGTCTATTCTTTTGTGTCTACTGACTCCAGTCCAATTTGGGAGAGGAGGAGCAGAATCGGAGAGTGCGAAGCATTGACGACAGGCAGCTAAAAAGGAATTCGACACAAAACATTATCGAGCAGACAGAAATAACTGTCAGGCTTGTCAAGGATTGAAAAAAAAGATGTGCTTCATTTTCTCACAGCAGTGACTTTTTTTTTTAGCTACCGGTCGCTCGGACTGTTTTAGAATAAATGTCTTTATATTATGTGAGATGATGTAGACAAGCTAAGATGAGGGTAATCTGGGAATAATCTTTACCTCAAGGGTTGGATGTAATTCACTTGTGAGACTTTGTTTTAGGGAAATTGCTAATACAAGTCCTGAGAAATTCACTTATTAGGTACACAACAGATATTTTATTTAACATACATTATATGGACAAAAATATTGGGACACTTGATTTTTCCAGCCATATGTGGATGTATAGGATGAGTCAGCATGAAATTTTCCTTTCACTCGAACTAGGAAACCCAAACCTGTTCCAGGAGTGGAAGCTCTTCTGCCATAGAGATCTCACCTCAACTCTAATGAAAACCTATAGGATGAATTTGAATGCGGACTGCACCCCAGGCCTCCTCACCTCGCCTACGTCGCCAAAGTACAGTATGTGAATAAGCGCGAAGGTCCACAAGCACCCCCCAAAATCGAGTGGAACATCTTCCCAGAAGAGTGGAGGGTATTATGACACCTATATGGGGACTAAATCTGGAATGAGATGTTCAGAAACCACATATAAATCTTCTGTTCAGCTGTCCACAAACATTTGTTCATGTAGTGTACACTATGTGGGCTCTATTGGCATTTGGAACTACCTCATGCCAGGTGAGATCAGGGTGCAAGTCTAAAGGCGAGTGAGAGGAGTTGGCGATGGCTGCGGTGCTAAATCCTTTCTGTGACCTGATGATTTTTGCAGCAGAGGTCGATTCAAGGACACGTTTGATTAACAGTGCATTCGTTTTCACTCATTTGTTTTTTTTTTTTATCAATTTCTTAAATAATGACATTATTTGTTATGTGTATTCAAATCATAGGATCGTTGTAAATTGATTTATGAGGTAATTATGAATTATTACAGCGGACATGTGGATTCCAAGCAGAAGGGAAAATGAGGCTGGTTTTTTTTCTCTGATTGGCAGATTTTTGCCTATTGGTTCACCTGAATGCATAAAAGGTACAGATTGAGAATACAGCTTTTTATTTGTAACTTGTGTTAGTTTGTGTGTTCATGTGTGTCCATCTTGTTGTCTTGCTTTCTCTCTGACTCCGAATCTGTCTTGCTCTCTTTTTCTTTCTTTCTTTTTTCTTATACACTCATCCCTGTCTGTCTGTCTCTTTCTGTTTCTGTTGGGTTTGTGGTCTCTTACACTCTTTCTCTTTGTATCGTTCACTTTCTCTTTCTGTCTTTGTGTCTCGCATTTTCTTCTGTTTATTTTATCTAATTTTCTTTCTTTCTCTCTGTCTTTCTGTCTCTCTCCACTCTTTTGTTTGTTTTTCTGTCATTGCCTCTTTTTCTCTCCTCTCTCTTTGTCTAGCTCTCTTTCCTTGTTTACATTTCTTCTCTCTGATGTGTCGTCTTCTCTTTTAATTCTCGCTCTACACCATTATCTTTATTCTTTCTCTCTCTCTCTGTCTTTCTCACCTTTGTCTGTCTCTATCTGTTTCTGGTTTTCTTTGTGTTTTTTGGTGGATGTGCCTCTTACACTCTTTCTCTCTGTATCTCTCACTTTTTCTTTCTCTCTTTCAGTCTCCCACTGTCTCTGTTTATTTCTGTCTTTCTATCTTACTTTCTTCTCTCTCTGTTTTTCTTTACACTCATCTCTGTCTGTCTGTCTGTTTGTCTATCTCTCTCTCACTTTCTCTTTCAGGCTTTCTGTCTCTCTCTGTCTCTGTTTGTCTCCCTGGCTCTGTTTATTGCTGTCTATCTCATTTTCTTTCTCCTCTCTCTTTCTCACACTCTTTCTGACTCTCTCCCCCACTTTCAAGTTGCCTTTCTATCTATTCTCTTTTACTGTCCTTGTCTGCTCCTGTCTCATCCTCTCTCTTCATTTCTGTCATTGCCTCTTTTTCTCACTCTTATCTCTCTTTGTCTAACTCTCTTTCCGTGTCTGAGGTTTTTTTTTCTCTCTGATGTGTCGTCTTCTCTTCTATTCCTTGCTTTCCCCCTTTATCTTTATTCTTTTTCATGCCCAGTATCTCTAAGCCTTTAGACATATGAGAAGTACCTGCACTTGTGTGTGTGTGTATATGTGTATGTATATGCATGTACGTGGTGTGTGTGTGTGTGTGTGTGATGTGCATGTGCTCGTGGGAGCATGGCTTCACGGTCGAGCGAGGTTGGGCTCTGCGCCATGCGCCGCAGTGCAGGGAGCGACCCGTCTGCCAAGCCGGAGAATGAGTGAGTGGATGGATGAAAGAGTAGAGCGAAGATGACTGATCGCGGCAGGGGAAAGATAAGTATCAGACGGAAGACTCTAAAAGAGTGTGGAAAGAGCGAGCGGAGACAAAGTGATGTCTGTGAGAAAGTGTTGGAAGGAAAGAAAGAGAAGTGCAGGTAAAATATCCTTTATTAGTGTAAAGGAACCGACTCGATCCTGGTGTCACTTACAGCTGAAAATGCAGGGGACATCAGCAGTCAGAAGAAACTAGCACAGTGTGTACGTTTAAATAGTCCCAATTTGTTTTCCAGGTTATTCAACATCCACACAGCATTGCAAACCCTATGGAAGCATATAGGTAGCAAAATTCAATTTAAAATGCAATTTTCAAAATGGCAATGCAAAATTCAACACGGAAATGTGTTTCCGTATTTAAATTGACATTTTCCATTATGTGCCAAGTTTGGTGCAAAAGGAAAATTTTATTATATCATTTACATTTGCCATTTCAAACAGTAATTTGAATATGCAAATTACATACTAAATTTAATGCTTTGTAAGTTGCGAAATTAAAATGTTTTTCCCGCATTGATTTGGAAATCGCCATTTTGCTAACTTTTTTCTATACCTTTGTCTCAGAATAAGTTTTAATTTTGCAACTTATAAAGCATTAAAATTAGTATGTATTTAATGATTGTTCACTGCACCCCAGGCCTCCTCACCTCACCTACATCAGTACCTGACTTCACTAACACCCTTGAGAATGAATGAGCACAAATCTCCAGAATCACACTCCAAAATCTAGTGGAACATCTTCCCAGAAGAGTGGAGGTTCTTATAAGAGCAAATGTGGACTGGAATGTTCAAAAAGCACATACCAATCTTATGGTCAGGTGTCCAAAAACCTTTGTCCAAAATATAGTGAAATATCTTCGCAGTAGAGAACAGTTTTACGCATGTGGAGTATACGGATGTAAGAATTCTCAGCCTTTATAAGGTGGAACAATTTATGAAAAAATGTTGAAGCATGGATGAAGATGAAGAGCATTGCCTTAAAGTTGCTTCACACAGATAAAGCGGTTATAAAAGAATGTAAATGTTTGTTCTTTATAATTGAACGTTTGTCCTTAATGAGCGAGTAAGTGGAGACTGTGGCAAGGACAAACTCCTTGAGATGGTATGAGGAAGAAACCTTGAGAGGAAGCAGACTCAAAAGGGAACCCATCCTCATCTGGGTGACAAGAAATGTCCATTCATTATAGTTCATCATTGTTAAGGTGTGCAGCTATAGGCGATTAAATGCAGCCTGTGGTCCTGAGCCATTGCAGTAGACTGTTGATGTTATTTACAGTCCAAATTCATCCTCAAGGATAATTATTTTCTCAGAATCTTCATGGAAATGTAGGCTACATATACACAGAGAGACACTGACATGGGAGAAATGCAGGCAAAAGTAGATTAAGGATTTTATAGTTCTTTCTTGTTATAGAAGAATAGATTGCTTTGGTCATCCATGAATCTTTTTGTTTTCAATCTCAGGCACGGGTTTCGATTAGGGGTCGCCGGAGTGATGGTCAGAATCTCTCACAATGAGTCACAGGGGTGCAGGTCCCTAGTGCAGAGATAGACATAGATGCTTAAAAGTGGGAATTACAAAGTACAAAAAGTACAAAAGAAGTTAAAAAAAAAATGCAGAAATATGGGGAAAAAAACATGAAAAAGAGGTTTCAGGCAGTCCAAAGTCTATAAAGGCAAAGGAACACTTTTTCTAGAATAAACATTTTCTTAAACTTAGAAAGGTTTAACTTGAGAGGAGGATATATATATATATATATATATATATATATATTGTTCACCTGAGGATGGATTTGCCTAATTTTAAGACCTGATAAGGTCCAGATGGTTTTTGCTTCTAGTTTATTTAGATTTTGGGAAATAGAAGCGAGTAAATGTGTTGGAAGTTTCTGCAGGCAGGTACAAATAAAAGGAAGAAAATCTTGTGATTTCTATAAAAAAAAACAAAAAAACATGGCCTCTGGTTTTTTTTATATGTATATAACGATCATAAAATTCGTACAGTATGTAATGTTTGAACATCCCATTCACATTTACAGTAATCCCCCGCTTTACCGCGGTTCGAATCTGGCGCCCCCGGTTTATCGCGGAAATGCATTTGCCACGTGACTAATTTGTTTGGCTGATTTTTCCAGTCTCTCGATAGATCAGCACGATAGACCAAAAATCTTAAAGGGAATTTTGTTGAAATAATGAAATTTATTAATAAAAATAGCATTATTATTTATAAAATGAAGTAAAATTTGCTCTTATAATACCTCCACTCTTCTACGAAAATGTTCCACTAGATTTTGGAGTGTGCTTGTGGAGATTTGTGATTCATAAACAATGGTATTTGTAAAGTCAGGTACTGATGTAGCTGAGGTGAGGAAGACTGTGTGCAGTCAGTGTTCACATTCACCCCAAATCTGTTTAGTAGAGTTAAGGTCAGGGCTCTATAGAAGGAGATCTTCCATTCCAGCCCATGCAAACTATAACTTCATGGAGCTGGCTTTGTGCACAGGGGTATTGTTATGCTGGAACAGGTTTGGGTCTCCTAGTTCAAGTCAAGGGAAAATTTTATGCCATCAAAGACATCCTATACAATTGTGTGACTTAGACATTGTAGTAAGAGCTTGGAGATGAAACACAAAAGGCTGTAAATGTGAGGTGTCACAATACTTTTGTTCATGTAGTATATTCACTCTCCCAAAACCCATATTGTTGTGTTGAAAACTGGAAATGGTCAGGTTACCTGCTGGTCATCCTGTAACAATGAAAGGAAAATGTCCATCTGCTCTAATTTCCTTCTGGTTTCAATATAAACATAAATATCTAAATGGACAAAGATGAATACAGATACAGATGATGTCTGTATAAAGCTGGGGTGTTTTCTTCTGTCGAGCTGCACAGAAACACGCTCAGGTTAAAAACTGTGTTCACCAATGGCACTCTTTCTGTATTTTGTATATTTGTTGTATCACTACTGCAAAATAAAAATTTTTGTGACAAAAAAACCTAAAGAAAAAAATGGCATTGCAGCTCCAGGATAGCGACAGATCCCCTGTTGTGGATTTAAATGAGTCTGAAAGCACAGTGTATGCTGAGCTGCTAGCGATCTCCATGTAAGTGTGTGTCAAACTACGCTTTTGCACTAGGCCTCCTCCTGTGCCTTTCTGTGCATTTCTTTCCAGCTGTGTTTATCAGCGTAGTACATCTGTTTTCTGATCAGCTCATGGTGACAGGTGAAGCTTCCCGCCCATGGTGTCACTTGGTGGTTAGGTGCTCACCAGGCCGCGAGCTGCGAAGCGTCAGTCCAAATTAGCTTCAGCTGCGTTTCACGATTCCAGCCTTTAACATTGGAGACACATTCCACATTAATTGAGCACTTAAGGAGGCATAGAGCGCATTATTTGTCAACTGACAAGAGGAGCCCTCGTCGTGCGAATACTCACAGGAATATATCTAACCATCAGCAAGCCAGTTATTTATCTGGCTTTATTTGTGCACTTTGTTTAGTCTCATCACAGAGATTTCTGCAAGCTCGTTCCTATTCAGCAGCTCATGCTCAGCCTGCACCCTCGGTTTAACTCATTTAAGTGTTTATTTTTTTCACAAACCACATCTACTTCTGTTATACGTTCAGCTGGATGAATCTAGATGGTGTTTCAATGCTTAATCAATACATATGTAATGAACCAATGGAAAGTGTGCAGTGTATATTTCTGCTGTAATGGACATCATGAAACAGGACAAAAGGATTCAAAAGGATGCAAAAGGATTCACAAGTATTTATAATGATAATGCCAGTGTTCAGTGTTTCTGTGTTTTCACTCACATCAATTATGAGGATTATGGGAATGACAAAGCCTTAGTATTTTTTTTGTAGTGAATAACACCGATTATCTCTTCATCATGGCACCTGTTAGTATATTAGGCAGCAAGTGAAAATGTAGTACTCAAAGTTGACGTGTCAGAAGCAGGAAAAATTAGCAAGCGCAAGGATTTGAGCAAGTTTGACAAATGGGCGAGGGTAAGGATTTGAGGAGTTTGATGGGGGCCAAATTGTTATGTCTAGACGGCTGGGTCAGAGCATCTCCAAAACTGCATCAAAATCTTCCTGGTCTGCAGTGATCAGTGTCTATGGGGTGCTCAAGACTCACTTATGCACGTTGGGGAGCAAAGGCTGGTCCGTGTGATCTGATCAGGTCAAATCTGTTTTGGCAGCAAAAAGGGGACCAACACAATATTAGGCAGGTCAATTAAAGGCACACAATATTGTGATCAATTAAAATGTTTCCAGTTCATTCAAAAGTACAAGTTAGAAATCGACGTTTGTCCAGATTTTCCTTATTTTATATTATAATCACTTGTGATTTTTCTCCTCCATTTTTGTTTGTTAGAATTCAGCCACAATGACATCTAATGGGTTTTACCAGACCGTTATCTACTTATTAATGCCTTTAAATTGTCAAGTCAATAATTAAGGGAAATTAAGGATTTTCTATGAAAACGCAACCAAACCTGCATAAGCTCATCATTAAAGCATTACAGAAGTCCACATCCTATTCACATAAAAGCCGAGGAGAAACAGCCCCTACTGTATTGCAAAAAAATTCCATAACAAAGTAATCCTTTTTGTTTTTTAATAGAATAAACATGGAGATTTTACTGAATTCCTGACTCGACTGCTTGTAAATCTTTCCCAATATACAAACCAATTTCCTTTAGTGACGAACAATACAGTTTCCTGAATCAAAATGTAATTTAAGACCGTGCATGTGGTTATAATACAATATTCCAAATGCAAAAAAACCCCACCCTTTATGAGGAAAATTATGGATTTATGTTCATTCTACAGCAAGAAAACAACCACAACTACTGTATATCATCATCTATTTTTCCCTGAATTTACATGTACCCATACAAATTTGTCTCTGCATATAAAACTCAACAGAATGTGCCTAACAACAAACATACACACACACACACACACACACACACACACACACACACACATTCAGTGTGAAAAATCTTGTTTTATTCAGTGTGTACATGGTGTTGTCAAATGCTTTCCAAACACTTGGCTGCATACGAAAAAAAAAAAATCTGAAGCACACAATATATATATATATATATATATATATATATATATATATATATATATAAAAATGTTGAAATGGCATTGCATCATACTGTCATGATATTACAACATGCCAAATAGTCAACTCTTCTAAAGGTGGTGTTCAGAATAGATTGATTTGTTTTTATTTTTTTATAGAAAGACACAACCCCAACACAGGTTCTAAGAATTGGATTTGGCTACATCACATTTCTATACTGAAGCATATTATGAATTTAGTTGGAGAAAGAACTCTTGCAGTTTTCTATGGTTCCTGGTCTGTTCTATGCAAAAGATGCATTTGATAATGCCACCATAATTGCAGGGAGTAGAATGGAGGACTGCAGTAGCATTATGATAAGGAATATCAGTAAAAGGCTGGTAAAAGTCATCATAAGTCTGGTTATCAGTGTCTGTAAATTTGCATCATGTCATAAAGTAACAGCAACGAACAAGAATGAAGTGAAAATATTTTTGCCTCTTGACAAAAATAGTCTTATTTATGCATTTGGTTATTATTCCAAAAGCTTAAGCAAATTCCTGTTGTTTCTAAAGGGGTTTCTAGGACCAGCAGCATTTCTTGGCATAGGCAAACTAGGCGGTCGCCTATGGGGTGCAACCAGCTGAGGGGGCGCCAGTGAGCACCCCGTGCCTTGCCACCGCCCTCGCCTATATAAATGATTTACCTGTTTTTTCATATACAGTATATGCTTACATAATTGAATTTAGGCAATTTTGCAATGATTATTAAATGTGTTTAACCTTTTTATGGAATGTTCATGAATGATTTGTAAGGGCATAGCCATGGCGGTGGGGGTGTCGGTTTTAAGTTGACAGTAGGAATCTCGCCTAGGGTGCAAAAAAGGTTAGAAATGACTCTGGCTTGTCTGTTTAGGTTTTAATCTCCACCACGGGCAAGTCTTCAGGACTGGGTGTTCTAAATTCTCTCTAATATTACAAGCTTCTTTTTTGGTCTTATATACAATAATGGATAAGTATTTGTACTTTGTAACTGTAATTAAGTACAGAAGTATAGAAAACTCTATTCGTATAAATTAGAACCCCGAACTCATACTGTAATTTCCGTAGATCACTACTTGACCTTTTTCATCTGAAGTCCATTCAAATGTTAGTATTTTTACTTGAGTAGAAATGTAAAGAAGAACTGTTACTTTTATATATATCTGAGTTATATTTAAGCAGGAGCTTTGCACTCTTACACAACTACAGGAACAGTGTCCTTGGTTCACCACTGTGAAATTGTGGAGAACTCATGTGTTAAAGGAGATATTTTTTTTGGTTGTGTTTTTACTCATGCTAAATTCAAGCTAAAAGAAATAGCATATGCATTGTGCATTGTAAATCCAGCACAAACGCTATGCCGCGTTTGTGCCGAAGTAGCATTTATGCTGGATTTACAATGCACTGTGGGTAATAATATAATGAACTACCTGAGGAATACGATTGTCCACGGAGCGTTCGTTCAGCATTACAAAATGGCCGACACCCAAATAGTGCATTATGTGATAAATAGGGAACGGATTCGAGCTTTATATACAGTGGCAGTTTTTCATTGGTGTGATCCAGCTCCAAATAAAATATGAGAGATGAGTTTATTTAAATGTGAGAGAAAGTTAAAAAAAAAAAAAAAAAGACGCCCTTGCAGACGTGGATCCTAGCGCTAAATGTTGTAACCAAGCCTTCAACAACACATGGACAGATATTTTTTAATAATAGTGCTCTGTGTTTTGGCTGTCCCATCAACAACGTCTCGCTCAAACATTTTAAACAATCTGCAGCTGCACATTGTGGCTTTTCTTGTATAGTGGCGTTAGAATCTGTTTTGGATAGGTGGTGTACTGCACACTAAATGTCAGCACTGAATAAAATATGATTTGTGGGTTTTGAGAGGTGGAGAGGAGTTTTCTGTTAAGATCATGCACTTTTTGGTTCACTCAGTAGTAGCAGCAGATGCTTTTATCCAGAGTACAAAGCTGAAGAGTTCAGGATTAGGGGTCTTTTTCAGTTTCCTGGCAATCTGAATATTTTTTTCTGGACATAAGTACAAGAAGCTAAACTACAAAGCTGTGAACGTTTACACTTTTATTAATGTGTGCGATTGTGAACGTTAGATTTTTTTTTTATTCTTTGGAAGAGTACAGACCCAATAAATGGCAAATTACAATCCTTATAAAGAGTTGCAAATGACCAAAAATTTGTGTTTTTGTGATGTTTTAATATCGTTAGTTATAATAATCATAAAAAAAAATAATAATAATAATAGTAATAATAATATCAGTACTAGTAGTGTAAGAAGTAGTAGTAAAATATGATTTATTTCTAGGGCACTTTTTATACATGCCGTAGCTCATACACTTCATGTGCAAAAGTATTTGGACACTTGCCTTTTACAGCCATATGTGGTTCGTCCCCAAACTGGTACCACCAAGTTGGAGGCACACAATTGTATAGAATGTCTTTGGATGCAGTCACGTTGCATATTTCCTTCACTTAAACTAGAAGACCTGTTCAAACCTGTTCCAGCTCCATGAAGAAATGCTTTACAAGGTTGGAGTGGAAGATCTTGAGTGGTCTGCTGTAGAGCTCTGACCTCAACCCCATTGAACACCTTTGGGATGAATTGGAACGCTGACTGCACTTCAAGCCTCCTCACCTCACCTACATCAGTACCTGACTTTACTAATGGCACTGTATTTGAATGAGCACAGATCTCCAAAATCTAGTGGAACATCTTCCCAGAAGAGTGGAGGCTATTATAAGAGTGAAGGGGGACAAAATGTGGAATGGGATGTTTAAAAACACTTATGCATATAAAGATAATTGAATTTCAAAAGTAATGGAATGGAATATACAGGATAAAATAAAAGGGAAAAATAAGAGGTACAGAAACAAAGCAGGACTTAACCAGGCTTTCATGTGGTCCACTTCTACTGATGTTCCCCTCTAGTTCAGAGATGCCGTCATGTTAGAAGCAAACACTAATGGGCAAATGTCAGTTAGTAATGTTGCTGCATGGCAGCAGCACACTCATGGATCTATATATGCTAATTTATCTGCCAGTGTGCTGTCAAGGTCTCTTTGCTAAGACCTAGTAGTGTGTCCTGCTCCCCTTAGAAGCCTTCCTGCATTTCCAGATCTTATTGATTTCAAATAAATTGTTGTTTTTTGTGGTGCACAGCATAGGCGTCTCAAACCATTGTGTAATTCAGTGTAAATATTGTTTATTATTGTTCTGTTTGGTCAATAATTCATTTGGCTAAATAATGCTGTATGTTACATTCACTGGTGTTTTGGGTGTTGGAGCTCTTTTCACAGTGAATGCATGGATGGATGGATTAATGGATAGTTGGATAGGTAGTTTAATGGACAGACGGATAACTGCAAATGCATATGTGTTTATATTATGGATGAACAGATGTATAGACAGTGGATGTACGGATAGTTGGATGGATTTATAGATACACAGATGGATAATAAATAGACAGGCAGATAAACACTGGATGATGAGTGAAGGGGTAAGTGAGCTTATAGATAAATAGATAGATGATAGATGAATAAGTAAATGAGTGGATGTGTAGAAATGTATGGCTTGATGGAAACCTTCATGCATGCATGAATAAATGAATAAATAGATGGCTATATACACCATATGGACAAAAGTATTGGTACACCTGATTTTTCCAGCCATATGTGGTTCTTTCCCAAACTGTTATCACAATTGTATAGAATGTCTTTTCAATGCAGTATTATGAAATTGTCCCTTCACTTAAACTATTAGACCCTAACCTGTTCCAGCATCACATTGCCCCTGTGCACAAAGCCAACTCCATGAAAATATGCTTTGCATGGGTTGTAGTCGAAGATCTACTGACCTCAACTCTTCTGAACACCTTTGGGTTGAATTGAAATGCTTATTGCACCCCAGGCCTCCTCACCTCACCTACATCAGTACTTGGTTTTACTATCACCCTTGTGTCTGAATGAGCACAAATTTCCACAAGATCACTGCAAAATCTAGTGGAACATCTTCCCAAAAGAGTGGAGGGAATTAAAAGAGCAATTTGGGAGAAAATGTGGAATGCAATGCTCAAAAACCACATACCACAGTTATGACCAGGTGTCCGCAAACTTTTGGCAATATAGTGTAGCGTGATGTATAAATGATTAGGTGATTGGTTGGAGAGATGGATGTATAGATAGATAGATATAAAAATAGAAAGTTGGATGGGTAGATGGTTGGACAAAGGAATAAGCAGATAGATGGATGTGTATGGATTAATAAATATGTGGAAGGACAATAGGTAGAAAAACTGACAAACAGACAATCAAGAAGTTGGATGAACAGATAGGCAGATTGATAAATGGATGTATAAGCAACCAGATAAACCATTAGGTGGATGGATGAATAAATGTAGAGATTGTTTAGTGGTTAAGTCGGTGGACAGATATATTGGATGTATAGATGGTTAGAGAGGTACCATTTTTAGAAAGATGATAATTGTGTATGGTGTAAGAAGCTCCTCCTCCTGGTGACAGACGCTGGAGCAGAAGGTCTGTGTTTGTGCAGAGAATGGATTGGGGATGGCATGCTGCTGTGAGTGCGCTTGTGGCTTCTTCGCTGAGAGGAAGATGTATCCGGTGTCAGTGAGATGAAGAGCAGCGTGGGTCTGTTCACTGCTATACACTTGGGGCCATCTGTACACAAACTCTGCCAGACGTCAAACTCTGGAGTAGCATGTAGCACTTCAGAGCTCAGCCGGTCTCCTCCCCCCCGGCTACAGCTGACCTCCTGCCTTCCTGCTCGTCACACAGACTCCGGCCGTGTGTTTGATGTGCTTGAACTGATAAGACAGGTCGCTTTGCTTGATTCGGATGATTTGTACTAGGAATTGATGAAAGATTTCTGAGCCATCATCAGACATCGCTGAACATGTGGAGCATACGCATAATGACCTGAAGAAGCCTAGTGAACATACCAAGATTTAATGGTTCAGACTTGAATCGACGTCTGAGGGTTTACCGAAAGAAAAAGACATGAATTTAATTGTACTCTTAGACAGTCCTGTCAAAATAATAGGCAGGGAAATGTTAGGAAATGTAGCAAAAGAACTAGATTGATGTGTGGTTTGAAGAAGTGGTTCAAACATTGGACTTTTAATCAGAAGGTCCTGAGTTCAAATCTCTGGAACAACCACCAATCTGCCACTGCTTAGCCCCTGAGCAAAAACCTTCAACTACTCAGCTGTTTTAGTGAGATACTCTAAATGTCAGTCGCTTTGGAAAAGGGCAAGAGACATACATGTAACTAGAAATGTCAACATAATACAATTAATCAGTTCATATTTTCCTTGAAACACAGGGGAGTTTGAATATGTCTGTTAATTTTTAGTGTTTATACTGTTACATCAGTAACCCAGCCATTAGGGAGGCACAAGCCAGTGCACTCTTAGTGCCGGTCCCAAGCCCGGGTAAATGGGGAGGGTTGCGTTAGGAAGGGCATCCAGCGTAAAACATGTGCCAAATCAAATATGCGGATCACAAATGAGAATTTCATACCGGATCGGTCGAGGCCCGGGTTAACAACGACCGCCACAGGTATCGTTAGCCGACAGGGTACCGGTGGAAATTGGGCTACTGTTGGCCGAAGGAGGAGAAGGAGAGGAGGAAGACGTCTACAGAGACGACAGGGAAAGGAGCAGTGTAGGAGAGTGGAGGTTCGGGTTGGTACCTTAAATGTTGGTACTATGACTGGTAAAGGGAGAGAGATAGCTGATATGATGGAGAGGAGAAAAGTAGATATGCTGTGTGTTCAGGAGACCAAGTGGAAAGGGAGTAAGGCCAGGAGCATTGGAGGTGGGTTCAAACTGTTCTATCATGGTGTGGATGGAAAGAGAAATGGTGTAGGGGTGATTCTGAAGGAAGAGTACAGTAAGAGTGTAGTGGAGGTGAAGAGAGTTTCTGATAGGGTGATGTACGTGAAGCTGGAAGTTGAAGGGATGATGATAAATGTCATCAGTGCCTATGCTCCACAAGTTGGCTGTGAGATGGAGGAGAAGGAAAGATTCTGGAGTGAATTAGATGAAGTGGTAGATGGTGTATCTAGGAAAGAACGATTGGTGATTGGGGCAGACTTTAATGGGCATGTTGGTGAAGGGAACAGAGGTGATGAGGAGGTGATGGGTAGGTATGGCCTTAAGGAGAGGAATGTGGAAGGGCAGATGGTGGTAGATTTTGCTAAAAGGATGGAAATGGCAGTGGTGAACACTTATTTTAAGAAGAAGGAGGATCATAGGGTGACGTATAAGAGTGGAGGAAGGTGCACACAGGTGGACTATGTTCTATGCAGGAGATGCAACCTGAAGGAGATTGGAGACTGTAAGGTGTTGGCAGGGGACAGTGTAGCTAGACAGCATCGGATGGTGGTCTGTAGGATGGTTTTGGAGGCGAAGAAGAAGAGGAGGAGAGTGAGGACTGAAAGAAGAATAAGATGGTGGAAACTGAAGGAGGAAGACTGTAGTGTGAGGTTCAGGGAAGAGGTCAGACAGAGGCTCGGTGGTGGTGAAGAGGTGTTGGGTGATTGGGAAACTACTGCAGGAGTGATGAGGGAGGCAGCTAGAAAAGTACTTGGTGTGACATCTGGAAATAGAAAGGAAGACAAGGAGACGTGGTGGTGGAATGAGGAAGTGCAGGAGAGCATAAGGAGAAAGAGGTTGGCAAAACAGAAGTGGGATAGACAGAGTGATGAGAAAAGTAGGCAGGAGTACAAGGAGATGCGGCAGCAGGTAAAGAGGGATGTGGCGAAAGCCAAGGAGAAGGCATATGAGGAGCTGTATGAGAGGTTGGACACTAAGGAAGGAGAAAAGGATTTATACCGATTGGCCAGGCAGAGGGACCGAGCTGGGAAGGATGTGTTGCAAGTTAGAGCAATAAAGGATGGAGAGGGAAATGTGTTGACTAGTGAGGAGAGTGTGTTGAGAAGGTGGAGGGAATATTTTGAGCAGCTGATGAATGAGGAAAATCAGAGAGAGAGAAGGTTGGATGATATGGAGTTGGTAAAGCAGGATGTAGATAGGATTAGTAAGGAGGAAGTGAGAGCAGCGATTAAGAGGATGAAGAGTGGAAAGTCGGTTGGACCAGATGACATACCTGTAGAAGCATGGGGATGTTTAGGAGAGCTGGCAGTGGAGTTTTTAACCAGATTGTTTAACAAGATTCTGGAAGGTGGGAGGATGCCTGAGGAATGGAGAAGGAGTGTGCTGGTACCGATCTTTAAGCATAAGGGAGATGTGCAGACCTGCAGTAACTACAGGGGAATTAAGTTGATCAGTCACACCATGAAGTTATGGGAAAGAGTAGTGGAAGCCAGGCTGAGAGAAGAGGTGACCATCTGTGAGCAACAGTATGGTTTCATGCCGAGGAAGAGCACCACAGATGCCTTATTTGCTTTGAGGATGTTGTTGGAGAAGTATAGAGAAGGACAGAAGGAATTGCATTGTGTATTTGTGGATTTAGAGAAAGCGTACGACAGAGTGCCGAGAGAGGAGTTGTGGTATTGTATGAGGAAGTCAGGTGTGTCAGAGAAGTATGTGAGGGTGGTGCAGGACATGTATGAGGACAGTGTGACAGCAGTGAAGTGTGCAGTAGGAACCACAGAGTGGTTCAGGGTGAGGGTTGGACTACATCAAGGATCGGCCCTGAGCCCTTTCCTGTTTGCAGTGGTGATGGACAGGTTGACGGACGAGGTCAGACAGGAGTCTCCATGGACTATGATGTTTGCGGATGATATTGTGATTTGTGGTGAGAGTAGTGAGCAGGTTGAGACGAGCCTGGAGAGGTGGAGATATGCGCTGGAGAGAAGGGGAATGAAAGTCAGTAGGAGTAAGACAGAGTACATGTGTGTGAATGAGAGGGAGGGCAGTGGAGTGGTGCGGTTGCAGGGAGAAGAGGTGGAGAAGGTGGAGGAGTTCAGGTACCTGGGGTCAACAGTGCAAAGTAATGGAGAGTGTGTTAGGGAAGTAAAGAAAAGAGTGCAGGCAGGGTGGAGTGGGTGGAGAAGAGTGACAGGAGTGATTTGTGATAGTAGGGTATCTGCAAGAATGAAAGGGAAAGTTTATAGGACTGTGGTGAGACCTGCGATGTTGTATGGATTAGAGACCGTGGCATTGAGTAGAAGACAGGAGGTGGAGCTGGAGGTAGCAGAGCTGAAGATGTTAAGGTTTTCGTTGGGAGTGACGAGGATGGACAGGATTAGAAATGAGTTTATTAGAGGGACAGCACATGTAGGATGTTTTGCTGACAAGGTGAGGGAGGCAAGATTGAGATGGTTTGGACATGTGCAGAGGAGGGACATGAATTATATTGGTAGAAGAATGCTGAGGATGGAGCCACCAGGTAGGAGGAAAAGAGGAAGACCAAGGAGGAGGTTCATGGATGTGGTGAGGGAAGACATGCAGGTAGTTGGTGTGAAAGAGGCAGATGTAGAGGACAGGGTGGTATGGAGACGGATGATCCGCTGTGGCGACCCCTAATGGGAGCAGCCGAAAGAAGAAGAAGAAGAAGAAGATACTGTTACATCAGTAATATAGATCGATTCACCTGAAGTTATTAACACGGGTGCTTTGTAATCTTGTAACCATGACAACCATCTTAATTAATGGTTTAGACTTGGACTATATTTGTGCTCAGATATTGCTATTCATCTCAACCCAGTAAATGTGAGTTCGAGGAAATAATGTGACAGCTTTTAGTCAGAAAAAGAATGTAAAAGAGACAAGAATTAAGCAAGACAGAACCATAGCAACAACCTCGTAATGGAAGCCGATTGATTTGTTGCTAAAGGACCATTTTATGTTTTTTGTAACATTAAGTCATACACCAACCAGGCTTAACAGTATGACCAATGATCGGGCATAACATTATGACCACCTACCTAATATTGTGTTGGTCCCCATTTTGCTGTTAAAACAGTTCTGACCCCTCAAGCATTAACTCCTTCAGCAATTTGAGCTACAGGAGCTCGTCTGTTGGATCGGACCACACGGACCAGCCTGTCGCCGGTTCACCACTGTTCTATCCTTGGACCACTTTTGATAGATACTGATCACTGCAGACCGGGAAGATCCCACAAGAGCTGCAGTTTTGGAGATGCTCTGACCCTCAAATCTTTACGCTTGCCCATTTTTCCTGCTTATAACACGTCAACTTTGAGGAAAAAATTTTCACTTGCTGCCTAATATGATGAAAAGACAATCAGAGTTATTCACTTCCCCGCTAATAATATTATAAGGCCGTAATGTCTGAACGGTGTAAGTAAACTATACGTTAATCAGTCCGTGTACCTTCTGGTCATTTGGTTTTCATTTTTGAAAGAAAAAACTGTGGAAAAACAATAGCACGATAGTTTGTTATTAAAAAAATAACGTTCTTTTGTTTGTTTGTTTAAGCAATAAGAAGTAACAGAATTAAGGACAAAAACAGCATGTCAGAAGATTTCTTAACTGGTCATTATGTCTTGGAAATACGAAGGCTAGTTTTGTTCTCATAAATGTTGAGAAACATTTATACTAAGTTTCATTAACTGTACAGAAAACTCATATACATTTCACATGAATGTACTTTTTTTTCTTTATGTGTGATTGTGAATCAAATGTGATCTCATGTAAACACACATTTCAGCCTCATGCCCTATGCATTCATTTATAGTACGCAAACGTAAAATATGAACAATTATGCTACAATAGTCAAATAAAACGAAGTGAAAAATAGAAGCATGAGCAATGAAATGAATGAAGTTGATAGAAGCCAGAAAAATGAATGAAAAAGAAGCTCATAAAATATATAGGTGAATTGAAAAATTCATTTGAAGTTGAATTTATGTGACTCTTTTTAAATATGTGAATTTTTGGATGTTATAAAGATTTAGTCTCTGCTGATCAGCATGTGTAAAAGGCCTTACTATATGATGAAATCAGGGCATGATGATCCTAATCCTAATACTGTGGTTTTCGAGGTGAATTGTAAAGAGAGTTTGTTTAGCAAAATGCACTGTTTGTTTTTATCCCATGACCCATTTCCACGCACTTGTATTTTGTGAGTTCGACTGATTAAAACATTGGAATAAAAGAATTTTCTTTAAGGGGGTATTTACACAATTGATAGTTTTTTAGAAGCTTTAGAAGCTTATTTGGTACAGTAATTACCCGTTTGCTTCTACAAAGAGAGTAAGCTTTTTTTGTTTGTTTGTTTGTTTACTTTATTGCTCATATATTTATATGCTTGTCATTAATCAAACCCTAATGCTGGCTGAGTTGTCTACTGGCTGATTAAGTAGCTACAACATAAGGGCAGATGTTTCAAATAGATATTAATAGTGAGTCGCTAGTTTACACAAATAGACAGATCTGCATTAAGACCCATGTTTTGTTTTGTTTTTTTTGCCAGGTGCATAATAAAACTCGAACTCCAGAACAAATCACTGGTCATGGGAAATTAACCTTAAGTTCTCTTCTTTTTTTTTTCTTTTTTTTTGCGGAAACAATCTAAAGCTGTTCTCCAGAGGAATCATTTCATGGTAACCCCTGAATAGTTCAGTTTCTCCTGCCAGGCTTCTTTCAGTAACTGTTGTCTGAACTGCACTAATTTCCTCTAATCTAGCTTTCTCACCTTGGCTCCTGACTCTAATCACCTCGCTCCGAGCGAAAGGCAGCGCTTAAACGAACCGTCTCGCAGGGTCATTAGGAAAAGGTAAATTATTCATTACAAAATGCGCAATCCCAGTAGAGCGTTAAGCGCCGGGCTTCTGACGCTGCCTTGAAAAGGGCAGTGCAGGAATTTCTCATCCTTTCTTTCAAAATATTAACTGCAGCGTGATGGATCTCATGAAGGGCATGTAATATCAAGGCTTGTATTTGCTCCCTGTATTTTATTCCCTCCTCCTCCCTCTTGCTGATGTATGTCTTGTATGTTCGATGCGTGCTAATAAATATAGCATTTATGATTTTTAGAATATAAGGATATTCCCTGCTGTATCTGTTGGCAAGGAAACCACGGCGCTAGTCATGATTCAGGAAATGAATCTGGATGTTGTTACTAACGGGAGATTTTGTCCTTGTCTTGTTTAGCACCGACTCCTCCCAAGATACCAGTGCAGCTAGAGCATCGCGCTTCATGAGATCACGCCGCGTTAGCGCTGTCACCTCTGTGCCGCGTTTCAACAGATAACGTTTAAAGCAGCCGAGGCAGGGGAGGGAAAATGGTGTGCGCTGCTGTTTCAGTGTGATACATCATTTACATTGATACGGCCTGTATGAACAGAGAAATGAGAGGTAATGACGGTATGGAGCTTCGCTTCTGCTGCGGCATTACTGGGCCATTTCAGCATTTTTATATTTAGATTTTGCAACCAGTGTGGTCCAGTGTAAAATAAATAAATAAATAAATAAATAAACAATCTCATGATGGGAATATACAGAGTTCATGTGAAATCTTGTGCTAAGGTTGCATGTGAGTTATTTTAGATTTTCCTGTAAGACCTTTCTATCACTACAGCTAATCATGTAGTGTGTATATATATATATATATATATATATATATATATATATATATATATAT
>JAAIIK010000128.1:2663796-2677814 GCA_014706435.1 Silurus glanis
ATATATATATATATATATATATATATATATATATATATATATATATAATTTTTTGTTTTTTGTATTTTTTTTGGTTTTTTGAACACTGACAGCTACATTTGTGATCCAGAGATACAATATATAAGATTTTACGAGCTTCATAATTACATATTATATTACATACTCCTATGAGAGAAGCAAATAAATCCAAGAAAAGGCTCCTCATATCATTCTCATTAAAGGGCGGTGTCCATTTACATCTTGTCGGCTGCTAATTAAATCTCATGATTTAAGTGCTAGTGCATTTTCATGTACACACAGTGTGTCATGTTAATGACTACAAAATATGGTTATAAAATAAAGTTGATTAATGGACCAAAAGTAGATTAAAGACCAAAGCTTTAATCATCTACTGTACTGGGGTGTGTGTTTTATTGAAATTTAAAAAATGGAAAATCTATTGGTGCTGTTTTTAAATAGCAGATGGTGTTACTAAGGTTTTATATAATGCTCTTTATATATAAACGGTACAGGTTCTCGTAAAAGTGAGCAGCTTGTATAGCAGTACAGATTTAATGTCCTTCAAAAATAACTCAACATACAGCCATTATTTTCTAATTATTGTCTAATTAACTGCCAACAAAAGTAAGTACACCCTAAGTGAGCGTGTCAAAACTGTGTCCAAAGTGTATATATTTTGTGTTATCCAGCACTGCCTTAATCATCCTGGGCATGGACTTCACCAGAGCTGCACAGGTTGTTGCTGGGATCCTCTTCCACTCCTCCATAATGACATCACGGAGCTGCTGGATGTCAGACACATGGCGCTTCTCCACCTTCCTCTTCAGGATGCCCCACAGTTGCTTAATAGGGTTCAGGCCTGGAGACATACTTAGCCACTCCTTCACCTTCAGCTTCCTCAGCAAGGCAGATGTCATCTTGGCAGTGTGTTCGGGGTGGTTACTTATGTTGGAAAACTGCCGTTCGGCCCAGTTTCTGAAGGGAGGGCATCATTTTCTGCTTCAGGATGTCATTGTACATGTTTTGACAATAATGGCTGTATGTTAAGTTTTTTTCTGTGGACAGTAAATCTGACTGTTATACAAGCTGCACATTCACTTCGACACACATTCGTACCGAAATATTTTGGTACAGGGCTTTCAGTTCGGTACACGTGTCCCGAATGCAATGCGAAAAATCTTTATACGTATGGAACATAGTTAAAAATCTGAGTTCCCTCAGGAATGTATTAAATGGCAGACCGTGAGATTTTTTAGTCTATGCCTTGGAGCACATTTTTTTAAATAACCATGATTAAACTTGAAAACATACACAACATGGCTAATGCTAGCGCTATGGATTCTGTAGCGTTTTATGTCCAGCTTTAAGAATTTTTCTTAAAAGGAGAAAATCCTGACAATTTCACATATCAAGGAAGTGAACACATGAAGGATGGAAGGAATGAAGACATTTGTTATAGTATGCTGAAATATATATAGAACATAGAACATGGGTAGATCATATCTTTAAAAAAATTTAATATTAAATGTTATACATATACACACACACACACACACACACACACACACACACACACACTTACATACACATCTGTATTACCAAAATGGGGTCTAATGTAAACTATTAAATTTTTCCGTTTTGAATTTTATTGTATCAATTTAATTTGTGACAATTTAATTGATGATAAATGTTAATCACAAATGTTAATAATAATAATAATAATAATAATAATAATTTGTGTTAATAAAAAAATGACCAGTAATTTTATGTTTTTGCATTTCTTCCCCCAACTGTACTGAAATTAAACCAAACCATGACTTAAAACCATGAATTTTGTGTACCGTTACGCCGTCAATATATTTAATTGCGATTAATCGCACGATTGTAATGAGTTAACTCCTAATTAATCTCAACCTAATTACACATTTTTTTATCTGTTCTAAATGTACTCTAAATGAATACTTTTCAAGTTTTTAATACTCTAATCAACATGGTCATGGACAAATATGCATGCTTTATGCAAATGTATGTTTATTATTAGTGAAATCAGACTCAACATAGAGCATGAAGACAAAATATACTTGCAAATGTTTTAAAGTAATTATAGTGTTTTAATTTACGTAAATCATTTGGACACCAAACTGAATTTTTGCTATGTTTCCACACGGTTTTAATTGGCAGATGTGTGCATCATGGCGGTTTTTGGTGCTTGATTTGAGACTTGGTGTATCAGTAAAACAAATGTTTAGTGATTACAATTATTTTTCAATGGAGTTTTTTTTTTGGTGGAGAAAATAAAAGAAAGGACAGAGAGAGAGAGAGAATAAGAGAAAGGATGTGGTGTATAATATATATATATATATATATATATATATATATATATATATATATATATATATTTCATTATATTATATAAAATGAAGTCAACCTCACTGCTGTTTATATTTTGTCTTGTTCAACACTGATTTTATGGCATGATACCCAGGTTTTTTTGTTACACTCAAAAAACAACCCAGGTTGTTTTTTGTTACTTGTTGGGGTGCTACTAGGGAACGTTGGAAAAACATTGTCTAGTAGCCTGGGAAAGTCAGGGCTGTAAAAAATAAATAAATAAATAAATAATAATAAAAAAAAAAAAAAATATATATATATATATATATATATATATATATATATATATATATATATATATATATATATATAAATAGCAGACTGTGCTTTTAGTTCGTCTAAAAATATTTCACATTCAGAATATATTCAGACATTTTAGATAAAGCCAAGTCTAGTGTCAACTACAGTGTAAAAGGCTCTGATAGCTGTGATGGCCTGTTAATACTTTGATATCATTGCATATAGTGGAGAGGTGTGCGTTTTAATCCTACTCCTGTCAGCTCCCAAAGGAATTCTTTTTCCAGTTATTTTTGTCGCCCGTTAAACCTAAATAAAATTATAACACTGGGACAAGGTTTATTTTATCATGACCAGCAATGTATAAAAGACAAAAAGCGCCTTGGGTTGCACATCACTATCCAATCCTTCTCAGCTACTGTAGTTTCGAATCTGATCGGTGGTGCGTGCCAGCTCAAAGAGGCTGACATAGATTCATTTTTGGGCTCTACAGCTGCAGGAATTGAACAGAAAACCTTTTAGTCTCTGCTCTAGACATTACATCCTCTATCCACTGTTAACCTATAAAGTGCCTCCATGGGACACACTTTCAAAAACAACAATTCCAGCTGAGCTGACAGCTTTTAGTATGATAAATTGATATATTTATTGACTCGTTTATTTATTTCGAAGCTAGATTAAAGCAGGAAAGGGTATTTGTAGTCTGTATATGGCTGTTAGTTGCAGTGTGGTTTGACATGACTGTTGCATGACAATGAGTTAACTGAACTTAGACTACTAGTCATCTAGTCAAGGCCTTTTTTTGAATTACTGTATTGTTTACTGTGTTTACTGACGGAAGGCAACATAACCTCTCAGCCTGAGAAGAACCCAAAGTGTGATTTTTTTTTATTTATTTTTTTGCCACACAGCCATTTTGCCTCGTTTCCTGTCCTACTCATGCCCAGTGTGATTCCTGACAAATGAGCACCCTACTGGCTGATCTGTGTCCATTAAGGTGATCAGCCTCAGCAGGGTCATAGCAGGAAGTCAAGTCCAGCTGCATCGTGTTCTTGCTGACCTATCCACTACCTCCCGCTCTGATGATTCATGCTTCAGCTTCTGCATCTATGACAAATAGCTGAGCTTTAAAAGCCTTGTCCATGGTGCTGAAACCCCTCCTGTGATATATATCCATGCCTGACTGATGAATCCCCCAAATCATTCGAATTGTGACGGTGATTCATCACCTGTGGGTGTTTGGCGATTGGGAATTCATATTGGATTTTTAATGAAAAAGAATATAATGAAATTTAACGTCAATAAGTTTTGTGATAGCCCCTATTTCCTTTCTACCAGCTCCACTTTTATACATCTCCAGTCTTCAGCCATGCACGTGAAGCCATCAATAATTTCACAACCACAAGATGGGAGCTGAAGCCATTTTCCTCCAAGACATTTGATATGTGTTTGTGCTGTGTGATGTTAAGATTGCATTCTTTTACGAAAGTTATATTATAGGTTCTAAAAGAAAACAAAACCGGCATCAATTCATGAGGAATATAACAGAAAGAAATTGCAGATCATGTTTGTTTAACTGGTTAATGAGTCTTGTTCTAAAAAATAGGGGAAAAAAGTCACAGTTTTTTTTGTATAAATGTATTATTTTTTTCCACAAAGTGTTATACATCGTGTTGTGATCTACTCTATGAACATAGTGGATTGTAAAGTTTACTTTTTTACTTTCCCACTGAGACAGAGCAAAGAGTATTGCTACAAGCCCACAATAGAAACAAAAGCCACTGTGGAGTTGCATTATACATGAACAGTCAGGCATCTGGACACAACCTTTTTATGTTCTGTGCCTTGATCCTGCCTGAAGGAACAGTGCTCTCCAGGCAGATCAATCCGGAGAATATTGATTCCCACATGTGACATTTACACTAAAGGAGGTGTTGAGTTGAGACTATGTCACAAAAAAAACGTTCTGGGAGGGACGATGACTCCTGATCTGCCTCTGATTTCCTGTTGCAATGTTCCAGCAGAAATTCAGACAGTGGGAGTCACACAGCCTTGTGTCCATTGTATCCCACCATGGTTCTTTCTTAAAGAGTGTCTTAAATAGCATTGTTTAAGTCCAAAACATAGTCATCCACTTTGGACCTCGCGAGTTGCGTAAGGTTGGAATGGGGACAGGGGCTGGGAGCCTGTGGTGTACCTGTTTGTTGGTTACTTAACCGTCTGTAAAGATGATCACTCTTCAGAGACTTGTAGATGAGTGAACATGTCATAGCAGATGCTATCAAAAGCAGACCAATGGCATTGATCATCACCATTTTGCCCCTGTCAGATTTGCTCACCGGAGCAGCTTGCTCGAGGGTACTAACATTAATACAATTACCTAAATGCCCCCTTTGCAGATCTGTAATTTCAACACAAACCTCATATTGTGTCAGTGGCTGCAAGTGTGTCAGATTAAACATTTTTACGTCGGACGGTACACGAGCCGTTAAGCGCAAAGTAGTGGTAGACCATTTGATATTTGACACGAAGCTGCTCTTAGGTGGTACCCAAGATATTTTTACAAAATGGGGTTGTATCGAGTCGATTTGTACGTGCAAGGATCCATTTAAAATTTCCGGATAGTACCCATTCACTACCATTACAACCGACTTCATATCTGCCCCTATGAGATTGTGGGCTACGCAGGTGTACTGACCAGCCTCACTCTCAGAAATGTTAAATATGTCCAGTGTTCCCTCCGGATGCACCAAATACTTGCTTGAAGCCATTCTCGGTAGGATCTTTTCTCCTAAAGGGGTGATCCAATAGATTTCCGGATTGGGTTCTGCAAATGATCTGCAGTGGAACGACGCTGAGCGGCCGACATCCACATCGATGCGTTCTGGAAGGCTTTCTGGAGAGATAACTGGGAGGCAGGTGTCCATCATTTCGCGGAAGTGTATGTGACGAACGTGGCGGCCCTCGAACTCTGGGGGTCCCATGCACAAGAGAGCGTCAGCCTCCATGAAGCGGATTTTTGTTTTGTTCATGTTGATCCAGCGGACAACGCAATCACAGTAAATTGGATTGGAGTGCAAGCTTATTTCCTGTAGGTTGGGCAAGGACTCTACTGTAACACGGTGAAGTGCACTGAGAGCATTATCATTTAGCATCAGAGTCTCAAGCCTGGGCAGGTTATAAAACGCATTGGGATGGATATATGATAGTCTGGGGTTGTTGGTTGCCTCAATCTTTGTAAGTTCGGGCAAGTTGGAAACAGCAAAGCTGTCAATTGAAACCAGATCTGGCATGCTGTTGATACCCAGTTCTTTCATATGGATCATATCCACAAAGTCTCCTCGATTAATTCTCTCGATAGGATTCTTATTGAGATCCAGAAACTTCAGACTTTGGATTTTTTTGAGTGCAGCCTGCGGCACCTTTGCAAACTTATTTTCATAGAACGAGATGCTTTCCAATTTATGAAGACCAACGAGAGCATTATCAGGTATTTCAGTGAGGTTCATCCTTGCCAGTACCAGACTGCGAAGATTGCTTAGTGGCTGGAAATTCATATCTTGTATTTGGGAAATGGGATTTTCTCCTATTATCAATAACTCCAGTTGGTTTAGCGGATGAAACCACTCTGGGGTGATCACTTTCAGCTGGTTTGAGTTGAGTTGGAGACGCAAAAGTTTGTTGAGACCATGAAAAGCCCCTGGAGTGATCAGCGAGAGTAGGTTGTGGTTGATGTAAAGCTCTTGGAGGTTCGGTAGGTGCACGAGGCAGTTGTCGTGAAGGCTGGTTATTCGGTTCTCTTCCAAGTGCAAGGACAAAAGCTGTGGAAGGTGACCCAGATAGACGTCACTAAGAGAAGATATGTTGTTCTGAGATAGATTGACTTCCGTTAGGTTAACTATATAATTCAAAGGTTTTTCAATAATGACAATGTTGTTGCTCTGTGCCAGGAGCACCTGTGTATCTGAGGGAAGTTTTTCTGGAAGCGATAAAATTCCCAGATCATCACAGTCGACAGTTAATGCCTCCATATAAAGTGACAAAGGAGAAAACCAGGGTTGGATTCCACATCTGCACAGATTTTCACATGCCCCAGTCCACTTAGACATGTGAACAGAGCCCGCCGACGCAAGTCCCGTTAAGAGACAAAAAACAAAAAGCAGTTCTTTCATCCTGGTCCTTTTCTCCTCAGCAGATTAGTCCGTATGGAGTATGCACTTAGTGCCGTTAACTTCACAAATACACTGTCATTTGTTGCCACACCAAAGGTCTGTTTTTTAGATGATACCAAGTCTCTTTAAAATGCTCGTTTCTTTGTGTTATCCTTGGCAACGAGGAACAACCTTTCAGTTTACCTGGTGCAAGCTTGTCAAGCTGGCAGCATATGTGAAGGTCACCGTATCCTTCGAGGAGCGCAAATGGAGAAACCTAGGTTGTAGCTGTAGGAGATGTATCACTCTGCCTTCATTGTTATCCTCAATCAGTCACACACATCAATTTCCATCTGCAGAAAAGAGGAGATGGGAGAAATATAATGAATACGTCACATTATGGCCGAGAATAAGTGGTATTGGCATTTAAGTATATTGAAAAATATTGACGTTAGGTGGTAGATTTTTATTGCTTTTTTTTTCAGTTAAGAAAAAGAGGTGAATTATGATTTCCCTGCTGCTTTCATATATCATTTCACATAGAACTGGCTGTATATTAAAATAAACAGGATTGCTGGATTGTGTATTATGATCATCTCTTCAAAACTCAAAACATGAAAGTGTGTGTGTGGAATAATTATAATTATTTGTTTAGCTGATTCTTTTATCCAATTTAAATAACGGTTGTGGCCAAAAGATCCAGTATTGGGAAATTTATATCTCTGTGACTCTGCCCAAGTATTAAATTCTTGTGACTTGAGTATATAGCCCTCTATGCCTAATGAGTCAAGCAGTATCATAGTTCATTTAATAATTGTAAGCAGTTATGGTCCAATAAGTGGCAGAATTGCTTATACCACTACATATAGTTATCAAAGGCAGGCGAATGAGCCAAGCAATTATTTCACATCACTAGTCTCAGTAATAACCACCGTGTGTACTCTGTGACAACTGCCATTATTATGTTGTCTTGTTGGGGAACATATATAGAGCATCATACTATTGTGCATAGCTTTCTAAATGCACTGTGTACACTCCTCCAAAAGGAGACCTATAGGTTGTTTCACAGCAGAAGCTATTTATTAAGGAGGTCCCTGCTGCTTGCTTCAGTTGCATTATGTATAAAGAGTCGATTGATAGTTGCCCCAGTTGAGAGTACACTCTGGCTTAACCTGTGTTGACGCCATGCATTGATGTTTTGATTAATTTGTAACCTTGAGAGCAGAAGCCATGGCACTCCAGGGTAATGTTAGATGAAGCTGTCAGTATTGCTACAGATGCAGCTTTGCCAAGGACCCCCCCCCCCCCCCCTTCTCCTTCGCTATATGACAGTATGCATGCATTAGTCTGTCTATGGCAACGAGTCAACATGGGCAGGTGGGAACAAGCATTCGTTCCTTCTTTTTTTTCCACTAAAGCCATCTGTTTAAAGCAGAGCCCTGGTTTGTTTCACACAGCTTTTAGGTGGGTAACTGTGGGTGCTGAGCGGCTTATGTTCCTCGTCCTTGCCTTTCTAGGTTGTGATTATGTAACAGAAAGTACAGTTAGTCAAATAAATGAATGGAAATAAAATGCAACAAAGGCTGTGCAATCTAATAAGGAACACAGTGTTGAAAAGGGTGTGGGCAACAATAATCAACATTCAGTTACATTCCTATATCCTCAGGTCCTAAAGTGGTTTATTTTCCTTTTAACACACCACAATCCAATATTGAGTTTTATTGGATAAAGAAAAGCACACCAAGCTTTGAATTTGTTTAATAGTTTTGGAATCTCATGTTTCTCATCATCAACTGCCTTACAGTATTTTTTCTTTCTTAAAGTTGATTAATAAATAGGCAGGTTGCCACGTTACAGAGAAAACCTCTAAAATCCTAAAGATTTCTCTGTATCAGAAAACGTTTTACATCTTTTCCACTGACTTTTATAAAGCAGTGAGACTGGATACTCCTTCCATTAATAAAGTAATGTGTCCTTACAGAAACTTCCACCATGTTAAATGTTATGTATTGTGTTCGTCATTCAAGTGCTTTGTTACTAAAGTAACGATGATACATTATAACCGATGCTTTCATATAAACCTTCAGATGATCTTGATCAACAACGTCTTTACCAGAAACATTAGCACAGTTGTGGGTTTTGTATACCAATTATATTTAAAGACAACACCACAATACACATTGTGTATCACAATATAACGGATTGATATAAATCGAGTTTTAATGGCTACCATAATACATAAAAAAATGACCAATAAGAATGCAACAAAAAAAAAAATTTTAACATCATATTTTTTATTGTCAATTAATGTTGGACAAAGATATCAAGTAACCTGCTATATCTAAGGATTGTGTATTGTGTCTGCAGTCAAATATTACATTATTATTTAAACAAAGTTATTACAAAGAACAAAAATTCATTTTAAACATGTTTTCAAATAAGATAACACAGTGGGTAAAATGTCAGCCTTCGAATTGGAAGGTCTTGACATCAAATCCTGGCACCACCAAGCTGCCAGTGCTGAGCCCTTGAGCAAGGCCTTTAACCCCTTAACTGCTCAGTTGTCATTTGCTCTGGATAAGTTTGTCTTCCAAGTGCCATAAATATGAATGGTTTCAGTTGAATGTACCCAAGTTTGCGAGTTTATGACCATGGCATCCATAATCATCAAACTCTTGCTCTATTTGCATGTAAAAAAAAAAAAAATGAAGGTCCATTTTAACAGCATGCTTAATTGAATTTCTTTGAATGTCAGCCCGCTGTGAACCATTTAGCATTTCTTCAACCAATACAACTGTGCATTTTCGGTAAATTTTCGGGACTTAATTAACCCCAGTCAATAGAGCTCATGGCCATGTCTACGATCAGCCGAAACCTCACACATCGATTCCTTCGCAACGTTTTTGTGTCTTCCTCTCTATAAGCACGTATACTGTATGCAATTAGAAAGTCCCATTGCAAATCTCTTTGTTGTGAAGGCACACGTCCAGATTAATGTGCTTTAAAGTGAACAAAGCATTGAGATATGCGAGCCACACAGCGTGAGTGCATTTTTTCTCCCCCCCCAACCTTCTCTGCTGTTAAGCCTTTGCTCCACTCACACACACACTAATTAAATTAGTTCCTCTTTGTTTCCTGCCGGTGAATGTTCACTTCTAAGAGCTTTCGCTAACTGCTGTGCATTGTTGCACATTAGCTGAGATGGAGATCTGAGTTGGGGGAAGGCTTGTTTTTTTTTTTGTTTTTTTTTAATGGTAGTAAATGCTTTATATTGAAGTTTCCAAGTTATTGCTTTCCATGTTATTATTAAGACTAGTGTCGTATAAAAATCGTTCTTTTTTTCATTTAGGTTGTTTTTGGCCGCATTATTATCATGCTGCTGTGATTTCTGTTCATTAAGAACAATAGAATCATAAATATGTATGTGTATCATTTTAGGTGTACTTTAGATATTGAAGTGCTAAGTTGTGGAAGTATTTTATCAGCCTTTTTGCTGTAGACAAGTCATTTCTACATGTACTGTTAGGGTTAGATTGCTTTTGTCTTGCAATGAAGCCTAATGTGTCTTCTAATATAATTCATAATTGACTATAATCCACAGTGTATGTAATAGCACAATACGTTCAAGTGTTTAATTCGTTGTATACCACAGTGAATTGATAGCGGTCGCAGTTTGTAACTCATTAATAAAAACTTGCTTTTAAACCATTTATACTCTATACGTTAGTCTGAACCTCCATGAGACTAGTTAGTTCCTGTAATCACTTACAGCAGCCTCTCTTTTCCCTCTCTTTCTCACTGTCTCTATTTCTCTTTCGCACGTGAGAGAACCTGCAAAACACAAGGTACACCTTCTAAATATTTCACTTTGCTGGAAAAGATATAAAAACCAAATTAAGCAATGACACTGAAATTTCTTCCATGAATGTTAAGTAAATGTCACCTAAATAACAACACAATTTAACCTGTTTATTATTGCGCTTAGATAAAAAATAATTTAAAAAACAAACATTCTGTGCAAAATAGTACTGAACTTTATTACAAACATTAAAAAAAACAGTACTGAATCATGAAAATGTGCTAAATTAAATAAATATTAATATATTCATTATATTAATAAATATTGCAGACATGCAATCAAACTTAAACAACACTCCAAATAAATAAAAATAGTTACATTCTAAATGAAAAAAGACACTTACAATAAACAGCACATGCCTCTAGAGGCTGCTCTCGTACTGTATAACGCAACCCGGAAAAACTATCAGTATTTATTTTTGCCAACAACTAGCAGTTCCAGCAGTCAAATATCGGTGCCGATTAACCGGTAAAACCAATGAATCGGTCAACATCTAATAGAAATGATATTATATTATAACAAAGCTTTTTATATAAACCTGTGATTTGATGAATAGCTGACACTATTGATGGTGCTGCTGTTGAATCAGCCCCTTTTGGTTTGTCATATTTGAGGCTTCAACAGTGATGCGGTTAAAGCAGTGTATCCTACTTCTGACCTGCTAATTCCCCAGAAAGCAAGGTGGCCTACTTCGGGTGCTTCAAAGAAACTACCCATGTAGCATGTGTACGATTTTATTGAACCCTAAGTAAAGATTTTCCATCACTAATTTCCTTTTCTAGCATAAGTAACCTTCGCATATTAGCCATTCCCACATTTCAGTAATGTTCAGTAAATAGCCACAGTGTAGAGCTGCACAATTAAATTTTTTTCTTGTTTCATTTAATGAGCTGTAATCGACTATGGCAGCGTAATTGTCGACATTTTCAACAAGTGTATCTTTTTCAATTATAATAGGAATCAGCGTGGTATATTTGATCCAGCTAATACGATATAATTGACTATAATTGTATAATAAATAATTTTATTACAGGGCAAAATAATCATAATAAATGCATATAATAAATTTTGTGTGTGTTTATTACTGTTACATATTCCAGAGCACAATATTTCTGTATATTATCTTAGCCTCATATTTCATTATTATACACAAAGTGCACCAATCATTAATTTTTTTGCGAATTTAGCAGGAACCTAGAATCAGCAGAAAGCCCAGTGCTGATCGAGAGAACAGGAAGGCAGGTACAAAAGGCAGGTATAAATATAAAGTCCCTCCGCTTTTACCTGCACGGCTCAGCTAGCGAATATTCGGCACAGATGCAATTAATTACACTTCACCACGGCTGACAGAATCCCCATGGATGTTTCAACTATTTCAGCCAGCAATTATTCACCACTGTTTCAGTTTTGCACATCATCTGCAGTTCTTTCTATTGTGTTCCTGTCTTTCTCACTCTTTTTTTTAATCTCACTTTTTTGGTCTATTTTTTGTATGTGAATATGAAAAGCGTGTTCTATAGGGAGAGCGTTGGTACGCACTGGGAATGTGCTGATATTACATTTTGCATCACTTGTATCAGTTTATGATATTATCACAATGCCTTATTATTAAACAAACACTGCATATTGAAACTGTGCAGTCCTTCTTTTCACCTGCGTTTGAATGTTATATAAAAGTAGGCCCACCTGTTCTGATAAGCAAAGCTTGATAAGGTGATAAGGAACCGTAGAAGAAATAATATGAACCCACCTGGGGAGCCTGGTCTCAAATAGAAAACATCAAAGTTTGAAAAGTCAGTACCACAGCAATGATGATAATGATGATTGTCAATTTTGATTCGTCAGAAGGTCCAGTTTTGACAAAGCCCCAGTTTATATTTCACATTAATATAAATACAAATACATTATACATTATAATTATATAGTAAAAACGTATTAAGGGGATTGTATATCAGATTGTTTTAAACCTAAGCACATGGTTATTTAGCCATTTAGAAAGGAATAGTGTCAGTGCTTTAAGCATGGATATTTTCTCATAAGAAGGTCATCATGACAGGGCTTCATGTAGTAACATTAAAACTGTGTCTTTGTTTTTGTCAATAGCGAGGAAATCAATTTAATTAAATTCACTTTTATTTGTGTAGCGCTTTTAACAAAGGACATTGTCACACAGCAGCTTTACAGAATTCAATCATCAAGAAAATACATTATAGGAACCCAGTGGTGATAGTGATGATGGAAAAATTCGCTTGGATCATATGAAAAAGAAACCTTAAATGGAACCAGAAGCAAAAGGGAGCCACTCCTCATCTGGGTGACACCAATATCCATTCATTATAGTTCCATCATTGTAAAGTTTATTAACTGTTCACTGACGAACAGTGCTAAACTGTTCATGGCGATTGTAGTCCTAAGACATTATAGCAAACTGTTTATATTTATTACAGTCCAAAGCCATCTTCATGGCTCTTGAGTGGACATCCACAGTGATCTCATGTATGTAATTGAAGAGCGGCTAGTGAGGTTTAAAGCTTTTATAATGTAAGTAACACAAGATCTAACTTGTTTTATTTAACACAAATGATAAATGTAACTGTAAATGGATAAGTAAAACACTACACGATGTAAAACGCTACACATGTGCTGAAATAGGAAACTAATAATCAGCTTACCATTTTGTTGATAATTCTTTATGTTTTTATTACTGTCCTATACTATATTATACTATACTATACTGTACTATACTATACTATACTATACTATACTAGGTATACATACATATACTACCTATAGTACTATATGTACCATATTCATGAATATTCATAAAGTGATCAGAGATTTTGTTGTTTTTTTAGGCCTGATTTCACACCCCAAGCATGTATTATGCTCTCAGTACAGCTTTATTTCTACAAAGCTTGTTAATGAGGGACTCAAACGCTGCATGATGCACCTTCAAAACAGACATGCGATCGATATGTGATCAGAACGCAGCATAAGTGTACGGCTGAACATATCGACCTTGCAGCATACACCTTTGAGGCGGTTTGGGTTTATGCAAATGCCTCAGTGGTTGTCCAGGAAAAGGACGGCGGCGGAGACGAGAGCAGGATGGTTAGGAAATGCGAGGTGTTGGGTTTATCAGAGTGCTGCATACTGAGCACGGTTGCCATAGGCAGCATTAGAGTGTGTGCGGAGAGCAGGCTGGGCTGCTAACGTCTGCGTGTGTGTGTATGTGTGTGCGCAAGAAAGTGCAGCAAAACATTTAGAAGCCGAGGACAAAGATCTCATTATGCTATTCTCTATATGCTGTGTACGTATATATTATAAATGCGCATATATTATAGGTATGCTTTATGTATGTATGTATGTATGTATGTGTA